>CM053786.1:135156745-135469245 GCA_028749045.1 Cupressus sempervirens | reverse complement strand
TCATATCCAGTTGATCAGAATAGCATAAGGAACAAGGAACACAATCAGATATCAGATCTCAAAGGATCAAGATTAGAGAGAGCAAATCAAGTGCCTGAATCCAAAAATTAGAGATTGCATACTATTAGGTTCATTGTTCTAATACTTTCTTGACATTGTATTAGAAGTTGGAAATCTTATTTTGATAGTTTAGCTTAACAGCTAGGTAGGAGAACATTTGGAGAAGGTGATTGAAAATCCTATGTATTAGGTGGGTTTAAAAACCTATTGTAAATCTTTTAATAGGGTGACACTTCATGTAAGTGTTTGTAAATCCTCTAATCAGGTCATTATTGATACAGTGTAAAGCTTTTAACAGGGCAGGCCTTTCACAAGGTAGACCATCAGAAGTGGTTGAACATTTATTGCTATAGTAATTGTTGTGGGTATCATCCCCACCCCAATTTTACCTTCTTATTCCTAGAGGGTTTTTGGGTTACCAAATCTGGTGTTATGTGTCATTGCATGTGTTTACTTTATGTTCATTTATATGTTTACATGCATGCAGTTTACTTTTTTAGTTATGTGATTTAAATTGTTAAAAATAAAGGTTAAAAGTGTGGTACTTTTGATTCACCCCCCCCCAGAAGTACTCTTCCAATTTTGAAAATTCCAACAATTGGTATCAAAGCTCTGGTTCTCACAAGGAATAGCCTAACAGCTTAGAGAAAAGGTCTGAAGATGGAAGTCTTCAAACTTGGGACGATCATAGACAATCAGGTGATTGATGTACAACTAGCTCTACACAAAGTAGAAGAAGCCAGAGAAGAATTGATAAAATCCTTAAAAAGAAGAAAGGAGATAGCCATAGTTGAAAATGATGTACACTATAAGGAGATTGATACCACACAAGTGTTTTCAAATGGAGATTCTAAGGAAGTCGATGCAGTAATAGCAGAACTAATGGAGAAAAATAGAGCACAAGCTAAAGAAATCAAATTGCTCAAGCTTGAACAAGAATCACAAGCCATAATGCTATGTGAAATAAATAAACTAAAGAAGAGAGTAGTTGAGGATAGAGCCATGCTTGAAGATGACAAGATAAATCTCACCAATAGGATGGAGGAGAAGACAGTTGAGTTTGAAAAGATTTCAAACATGCAACTAGACACTTTAAGTCTGATGATGAATGCTCATCGTGAGCTAAATATGAAGGACATTGAGATTTCCACTCTAAAGTTGCAAAATGAACAATTGCAAAATGAATTAAAAAGAGAGAAAGAGATAGTAGAAAGCTACAACAAACCCAATGAGGCTATCAAGTATTTTGAGCAATTATTGAAATCACCAAGGGCCAATAATGAAACTTCAGGACTTGGCTACACTTGCACTGAACAAGGAGAATCATCCAAGACTGCAGAAGAAAGGAATAACAAAGGTAAGAATACTAAACCTACTTGTCATTTCTATGGTAAAAAGGGACATACCTCTAATGTGTGCAGGAGCAAGAATAGTTATTAGCATGATAAGCCTACAAATGCAAGCTTTTGTCCATCAAGCACATGAATGCAGAAAAAAGACAGAAAAAAGATTATGAGGACACCAAGATTTGATGGTCACTGCTACAACTACAAAAAATATGGACATAGAGCATTTGAATGCAGATCAAAGCCTATGTGGACACCTAATCAACCTGCAAGAGGAACCAATCATGCACATCACTACAATTGGGATTACAATACCAAGTATAGCTATCACTATTGTCAAGAGTATGGACACATTCCTTAAAATTGCATAAGGACACATTTAGAGGAAGTTACAATAGATGGTTGAGCTAAACCACATGTTTCAGTTGCTTGAAAACTAGTCATATCAGCAGGAATTGCCCAAAAAAGCCAAAGGCACCCAAGACAGAAGTCAACAAAGGAAAAGAGAAGGTTGATGTTGAACAAATAAGAGGAAAAATGAATAAGACTTGGAGGAGGAAAGGTGAGTGCAACACATCTAATGGAGGGATCACTTCACCCAAGAGGACAAGTGATCACACTTCATCCATCTAAGCAAAAAAATAAAATTAGATGTATGGGACTGATATACAAAGTTAAAACATACATCAATTCCAAAGAACAAAGAAGTACTACAAATAAGAAATCTACATGAGAAAAGATGACAAGAAATTTTTTGAAGAAGTTGCTAAGCTACTCTTAGATGTCGAGTGAAGCTCCAATGAATGTCGAGTTTCCAATAGCTGTCGAGCTGATAGTTGAAGCTGAGTGAAGTGGAAATCTAGTGGAGGCTGAGTAAATTAAATACAATGGGAGCCGAGTCATACTGAATTCTTCAAGTGTCAAGTTTTACAACTGTAAGCATGAAGCATTTAATGCTAGGTCTTTGACAGGTATAAGGTTAAATTTCATTCATTTTACGCCATTCAAATGAAAAGAAAAGATGAGAAGAGTGAAGAGGTGATCAAGAAAATACCTTATAGTCATTTACATCAATTCCAACAACAATTCAAAACAAACTCATTGATTTAAAGGTATTTATCAAGTGCTGAGCTACATAGAGTTATAGTTTTTAATACACTTGAAACCCTAGTTTGGTCAAATGGTTTCTAGCTCAAGAAATCCTAAGGCAAAAGAGATTCATGAGATTCAATTAGTTAGCAATGAAGTTAAATAGCCCGAATTTAGGCCAATACCGTAGGTTGCCTATAAAAAATGACCCAGCTAGTGCATTATCTATCATTCCACCCAAAGTTGTGATGGTTCAAGATGTAAGAAAGTGCTACAATAGCAAGGTTGGTGCCATAGGTGATTTAGAAATCTTTAATGCCTATGATAAGTTGTGTGACAATGGGATACTGAAAGATGAGTTTCAAATTATTGAGAATAAGGGTCTAACCAAAACCCTAGTTTTCCTTATAGTGTTTAAGACTGAATGGATACGTATTTTTTTGAGCCAAATTCATGATGGATGTCTATGCCTAGAGATGGGACCAATCAAGATTACCAAGAGAATAGTTCATAGGGTTACTAGTCTCCCAACCCTAGATCGGCCAAAGACATTAAGAAGCGATAGGAAGAAAGTTATTGAGAAGAATACTGGAGCAAAATGGAATGATAGGGGAATGACTATTGATACTATGACTGAACCCCTACTTGACTTTGCTATGAGGATAATTTCACATAAATTCTATCAATCCAGCAGACAGAACAAGGTACCTTGCATAACTATTGAAGTGGCTTATAAATTGGTAAAGAAAGATCATACCTATGATTTGGCTGAACTCATGTTGCAACAAATAAATGAGAACCTAGGAGCTATAAGGAGATCAAAAGGTGCTTAATGCAAATTTGGCTCAATTCTCATGTGCAAATTCTTTTATGTGATGGAAGAATTCCCTTCAATTGCGAAGGTGAACTAGAATTCTAACAAGTCAGCAGTCACCCAAATTAATGAATTGATTGATCAAATGGGAGATAATTTTGAGGCACAAATGACAAGCTATTTTCAAGACTTTAAGAAGTCTATGAAGCAAAGGATGAGGATACCAATCTCATCAGTTGAGAAGCATGTCAATGACATGTGTTTCTTGGTTGATATTGATTTCACCTACATTCAAGTAGCAATACCAAGGGTAAGATGGCTAAGGCCATTAGGTTATGAGCTTGATATAGACAAAGCCCTAGCAATAATCATAATATTGCTAGCAGAAGAAATTGATAAGGCAACTCCTCACTTTGGTACTTATGATGTTGTTAAGTCCAAAGTAGAGGCTGAATTAAAAACTACTTTAGTTATCAAGAAGAAAGATAAAATGGTGAGAAAGATAAATAAGACATTTGGGCCAAACATTGAAGGTGAAGCATGTGAAGAAGAAGTAGAAGAAGTGGAATAAGATAGTGAAGAAGAAGGTGAGCAAGGGCAAGAGCTAGAAGAGCTGACACAAGGCCAAGGAGAAGAAAAAGAGGAAGGTTCTAAGGAAGAAGAAGTTGAGGAAGCACCTACACCTGCCAAGCAAAAGAAGAGGAAGGAAAAAATTCAACCTACAGCTCAGCCAAAACCCAAGAAGGTAACAAAACTAGCTCAAACCAAGCCAGCTCTAGCTAAGCCATCAGCAACAAGGGCCACAACAAGAGAATCAACTCAAAAGGCCAAAGAGGCAGTAAAAGAAAAGAAGAAAACTATTGCATAACTAGTTGAAGAGCCCAAGAAAAGGAGAAGATATGTGGCTCAACTAGATATAGATGATGAAAGGACAGAATCTGAGGACATAAGCCAATTTAAAGTGGTAAGCCATTATTTAAAATCTGAAATTGATAAGCATTGTAATAAGATAAAAAATGCAAATATAAATGATTTAAAGTCTCTAATTTTAATAAGCTCAGTAGGGAAGAGTAGAATAAAATAGAGGAATCAGTGTATGCCATGATGGCAGAGTTCAAAAACACACTTCTAGAGCTTGATAACATTATGCCAAAAGAACTATATGAGATAGTGGAGAATAAGTGGCATTATTGTTTAAAGATGGAAAGGGAGATCAGAGAGTCTACCCTAGCTCAAGTGAAGCCTGACATGAAAAAGGCTCAAATAACCAAGGAAAACAAGAAACATAGTGGGAATTTACACCCAAATACAAAGCCTTCTACATTCTTCAAAACAAAGTTGAAGATGTTGTAACCAAATCCACATAGATATGGAAAACCATTTACAAGATTACTGATGATAAAGTAGAAGAAACCAATAAGGTAGAAATGAGTGCCAAAAAAAGATAGAGGAAAAGAAGGAAAGAGAGCAGAAAGGAGAGGAAGAAGCAAAGGAAATAGAGAAGAAGGTAGAAGAAAAGAAAGAGGAGGAAAAGAAAAGTGAGGAAGAGAATAGGGAGAGAGAAGAGGAATCAACTAAGGGAGAGGAAACTATGGCAATAGCTAACCAGCAACAGAAAGAAGAGAAATGTGTGCAAGACACTCAATTACCACCTCCCAGCCCTCCTCACACAACCACTACACCTGCAAAGACAGTAACCATAAAAGATGTTACTGACAAGATAGCTTAGAACATCAATCCACTTACTATAGAGGATCTCTCAAAGATCCTTCACCAATCTACTTTACAAGCATAGTTGTGTACAACCCTTGTATTGGTAAGTGTAGATGAACTAAAAAGAGTAGTAGCACCAGCAAAAAGAGAAAAGGTGCAGCCAAAGGAACAACCTTTTACATACATTGCTACTAGACCTAAAGTTTTGATGCTACCACCACCACCTCCACCAAGTGCAACAAGTGATAATGATTAGATGCCAAGTGCAGAGGAGAGGAAATTAGATGAAATGGAAGATGTAGCTAAAGAAAAAGAGTAGGCCACAATTCAGACATTGGTAGAGCTACCAAAGACTAGCACTCCTACTAAGACCATTCAGAAGCAGAGCACTGATGCTATTCCCTTGCAATTTTCATCCCCAGACTCGAGTTCAACAAGAGTGGCTAGGGTACTTCATGATGGAGACCATAAATTAGATGAAGAGATTGTGATACCCTCCTATGATTCTAAAACTATCACAATAGCACAAATGACATAAATACAAAATGCATTGGATAGAAGGATGAGGCAAGAAATATTGAGGAAAGATTTTAAACATAAGGAAGCCCTTCACGATATAAAGGACATCTTCATGGATGCCTTCAGCTTACAATCACCAAATGAAGGAAAGCCAATAATTGAGAAACTATCAGACATAGTTGACCAAGTGACAAATGAGGACCAGGACACCAATGTTAAACTCATGGAATGGTCAAAAAGAAAGTTTCAAGGAAAGGTTAATGAAAATATATCAAGTGGCATTGCCCTTGAATGGGTAGAGTTGGCCAAGGCAATAGATAAGGCCAAAATTGTTCTTGAAAACATTTTTTCATTGTATAGGAAGTTGTGAGGATTTTCAAATTTCACACAAGAAACTAATCAAAGAATAATGAGCTTGGAAAGAAACTTGAAAATCTCTAGCATGCAATTACCTAGAGATCTAGCTCAGAGTGAGAAGCATTTTGCACAATCACTTCACACACAAAGGGAGTTAGTTGTACAAATGGTAGAGGAAGCAAACATTAAGGAAAAATTAATGTAGATCCAGTCCTCCATAACCCCTCATTTATAAGTCCTCCACTAGGAACAAGTTTATGCTGAGACAGTATTAAAGAAAGATCCAAATCTTTCTACCCTTGATGGACTTGTACACCTTGTTGCAAAGAATGCCATCCAGCACAAGTCACTTGACATAGCTTTGGAGAATTGGGATGTAGCTCTACAAACAATAATGGAGGTAAACAACAACTTTTTGGCTAAATATGGTATTACTCCTTAGAACCCTTTGACATTAGTGTCAAAAAAGGGGGAGATATATGTTTAAGGAAGATATCGTATTTTGATGAAGATATAATATAGGGGTAGAATGCTATAAATTTTTCTTACAATCTTTCATTCTGATATAGTAAAAAGGGGGGGATACAAAATTTTGGTAATCATATGTAAAATAGCTCTGATGCAAATGCATAAATTCCATAAGTAGATACAGAGGCATAGGTATAGAATGCAGGAATAGGGCAAAAGACAAACAACATCAGGCACATCCAACATAGATTTTTGGTTACAAGAATGACAAGGCACAAATCAACTTATGGGAGTTAAGGCATTTTGAACAAATTTTGAACACATCTTGCAATTTTGTGGATAAGATACTCATAAGGACAGATTAGCAATGTCTAGTTAAGTGTTTTTGACACTCATGTCAAAAGGGGGAGATTGTTAGTCCTTAGATAGTTTTGACATTTGAGTGTCAACACACTTAATCAATTTTTTTATTAAAGTCGAGTACACTATTTATGCCAAGCCACAGTGTGTGCTGAGCAAGTATTTCAACAGGTGCCGAGTGACTTCAGGTACTGAGCAGTATATAAGTGTCGAGTAATATATAGGTGTTGAGTCACAGTTGATGTTGAGCAAGCCAGAATGTAGTATATGCCAAGTGAGTTAGAATCATATATGTGCTAAGAAAGACAAGGTGTAGTTAGTGCCGAGCAATCCAGGGTAGTATGTGTCGAGCACCAGAAGTCCAATATGTGCTGAGTAACACAGAATCAACATATGAGTTTGTGCCCTCACAAAATTCAAATGTAAAATATTTTTGGAGCCGACATAGAGAGATTTTGAAAAAGAAAAAGGATAAGGAAGAATCATTTACATTCCCTATGTGATCTGCATGTAGCCAATTAGAAAAATGGAGGAGGCATGCAACCAATGAGAAAAATGCAAGGTATGAGCAAGAATTTGAGATTAAATATGGATCGTAGATCCATATCTAACCCTTTCTCTTCACAATATTTATAAGGAGGTCAAAAACCCATTGAAAGTGTGGTAGAGAATAGTGTATGGGGAGATTATAGAAAAATTTAGTGTGAAGAAGGAAAGACTTAGAGGAACAAAGTAGCAATTTCATATCCAATTGATCAGAATAGCATAAGGAACAAGGAACACAATCAGATATCAGATCTCAGAGGATCAAGATTAGAGAGAGCAGATCAAGTGCATGAATCTAGTAATTAGAGATTACATACTATCAGGTTCATTGTTCTAATACTTTCTTGACATTGTATTAGAAGTTGGAAGTCCTATTTTGATAGCTTAGCTTAACAGCTAGGTAGGAGTACCTTTGGAGAAGGTGATTGAAAGTCTTGTATTAGGTGGGTTTAACAGCCTATTGTAAATCCTTTAATAGAGTGACACTTCATGTAAGTGTTTGTAAATCCTCAAATTAGGTCACTATTGATACAATGTAAAGTCTTTAACAGGGAAAACCTTTCACAAGGCAGACCATCAGAAGTGGTTGAACATTTATTGCTGCAGTAATTTTTGGGGGTATCATCTCCACCCCAATTTTACCTTCTTATTCCTGGAGGGTTTTTGGGTTACCAAATCTGGTGTTATGTGTCATTGCATGTGTTTACTTTATGTTCATTTATATGTTTACATGCATGTATTTTACTTTTCAGTTATGTGATTTAAATTGTTAAAAATAAAGGTTAAAAGTGTGGTACTTTTGATTCACCCCCCTCCGCGCCCCCCCCGTGCTCTCAAAAGTACTCTTTCCATTTTGAACATTCCAACACCATCATTAGGATTTCTCTAATTGTTAAGAGGATAGATGAGATGAGCCTCAAAAACTTCTTTCAATGGGATGAAACCCTGCTCATTTTCATGGTTGTATGGGATATGGTTTGCTATGTCATTATGTGATATGTTACCATGGACAATAGAGTCAAGGTCTATTATTACTACCATTTTCCTATTCTTAACCTTTTTTGAAACAAGGATTGTTTTTCCTTCCCTTTTCTCCTATTAGATTCTATAGAAGATTAAGTTTGGAATATTAGGAAGAAATGGGAGGAAGGTAAAAATTACTTTGTTTATCATCAAGCCCTAATTTTACAAATACCTTCACCCTAAATCCCAATCCTGAGCCTTTCACCCCTAAAAATAATTGGTCAAAGTTCTTCCCTTGACCTCCCCCCCCCCCCCCCCCCCCCACCAAACCCAAGATTGATAAGAACCCCACTACCCTGTCTAGGAAAATCAACAAGGAAAAAAATAGAATCCTAGATTTTGAGAATACTAGTACCACCTCTAGCAAGGGAATCAATCAGGCGAGAGAAAGGATGAGAGATTAAAAAAACACTCACAACACCTAGTGGTATATGAACACCTAGGTAAGCCTAAATGTTAACCTAGGGTTCCTAGTTAGGTTTTTACTTGTAGTGGCCTTAGCCTAGCCACTAGTATAATAAACAGACTAATGAGTCCTATTGTATTTCTTTTCCATTAGGACATCTACATGGGTACTTAGGACCATGCAAGGTTACTTGATTGTCCAAAGTTGCTAGGTGAAATACAAATGTTGTCATTCATGGTAAAAGTGACATTTTTTCATTTGGAGGGCTATATTGAAAAAGGAAGAGATGGAATGGTGATTTGATATGCTAGATGAAATATGAAAACATGTTTCAAAGTTTTAGAAGGTTTTGACCAAGCCTAGTCCATATAGACAAAAGTTGTTAAGTTGCATGACAACTTTGCATTAACTGCAAAAAGTTCTCATGACAACTTTTATTTACAAAAGAGAAACTTTGATCAAATGGGTGTGTAAATATATATGAGAAATATGTTAGCAAGTAATACTAATCTATTCAAAAAAACAAAAGCATTAACTAGCATAAAAATCATAACATATGAGATAGACAAAGTGAAAACCCTCAAATGAGAATATGAGCCATGGAATGGCTCTCCCTATGAGGATGGTCACTTGATTTAGGGATGAGTCTATTATGTGGATTTGGGATGTGTGCTCAAGGTTCTCAAACTATGCTTCAATGGAGATGGATGAGTAATGGAAAATTGGTAGCTTTGTGAGCTCTCAATTTGGCATTATAAGGGTATGGTTAAGGGCTTTTATTTCTCAAACTAGCATTATAACTTTTAACTCAAAGGTTGTGATTAAAATGGCTTGGGAGGGGATTCAATTTATAGGCTAAGGGCTTGAGGGATGGAGGGCTAAGATGCAAGGAGAGATGAAAGCTTAAGGAGGGCTAGGATGCACTCAAAGGGGAGCACATGGATTGTACTTGTTTACAGCCAATCAGAGAGTGACACATGTCACAGGGTGAGTGGGTGGAGGAAAGGGAAAGGATGAGTCAACAAAGGAGGCTCAAGGCCTTAAATGGCCCTCATAAGTTCTTGTAAGAGCATTCATTGGGCTTGTAAGAGTCTTGATGGCCTTGTAAGAGCAATGAAGGCTTGGTGGTTGAAGGGAGTTGAGATTGTTGACTTTGCTTGGCTTAGGAAAGTCTTAAGCTTACTTAGGGAATGTGAGAAGGTTAGGGGGGGGATTAGAGATGGGTTTAGGATTAGATTAGGCTTGTTAGAGATATGCAAGTGGATGACATTCATGAGGGTGGGTGAGTTAGTGGCTAAGCTTGGTTAGTATGGGTGGATGGGGTGGATTAGGCTAAATGAAGGGTTAGGGATAGGTTAGGAGTTATTAGATTTGAGGTTTTTACTTATCAAATAGATTTATTTAATAAATGGGGATTTTGGAATTAGATAGAAGAATATGATTTAATTGATAAATCATAATTTATTTGATTTATCAATTAGGACTATAGATGATTTAATAGGATTAATCAGCTAGGGGATGGAAAAGGATTAATTAAATAGGAATTTAATTAATGATGGCTTCAGAGATAACTAAATAGGATTACCAAAGTGGTCTAATCAAATTTAGGTGTCTACATTTTTCCCCTCTTTGACATACTATTGAGACAACATTATTTCAAAGAAGTTCGAATGAAGATGACACGAGGAAGATGTTTTAGCAACAAGGTTGCCCCAGTCTCGAATAAGAAGAGGAGAGACTAGACTTAGATGATGCCCCCTCAAGAAGGCGACGAAGAGAGAAATGAGGCTCAATGGCTTCTTGAAAAGCACTAGAAATTGAGACAAGCAGAGACACTGATTGACAAAGAGAAGGGGCTGAATTAGCTCAAACTCTCACTATGAGAGAATGATAAAGGAGAATCAGATGCACAAGAGGAAGCAAGCTTAAGACTTTCCAGGATTGGGGGGAGGATGAAGGAGCAGAGCACTATAAAAAGGAATCTAGGATAGGGAGATGGATGATGGGATCATAAAGCTGATGCAACAAGATTTCAAAGAGTCAGATTGGCAGAAGATGGGTTTCAGAGATCCCTAGAACTAGGATTGTGGATCTTGAAAGATGAGGCTTGGTGGATTGATTAGATTGGTGGATCCCTAAGACTAGGATTGTGGATCCCTAAAGCTAAAAGTGAAGATTGATTCAAAGAGATACTGATGCAAAAGCTTGGGTAGGAGAGACATATGCTAGATATGGATGAGGGATAATGGAGATGAAGGAAATCCATTGAAGCTTATTGAGCGGGGGGATACTTCAAAGAGAAGTACCACCATGTAGTTGAGCACTAGATTTGCTATAAGATTGTTGGTTAATTTCCAAGGTTACCAAGAACATCAAAGCCATGTTACCAACCATCTAGAGGACTGACGAACTGACTCAAAAAAAACACACAAGGATTGCCCCAGCATCACACATGAAACCCAGAGGAAACAACATGGAACCGACACTGGGTAACCCACAAGTAGAAAAGAAAAACAAACAAGAGACTTGATCAAGACCTTATGCTTAGATTGCCCCATTCACAGTATACAATGATATGGAAGATCATGGCAACCTTGAGGAGGGAACAAAAATGATTGCTTGGAAAAGATACTTCAAGACCCAAAAGGGAAGATTCCAAATCAAAAGAAAGCAAAAATCCAAAAGAGAACCGTTTGCCAACGAGATGGGTAGGACGAGGTACTAATGGGCCAAGATACGACATGAGGAAAGCTATATCCTACAAGGATCTATCGGAGAGTACCTAAGCTATAACTAACCAAGGGTTGTTTGATGTGTGCAAGATGCTGATCAAGGATGAACTAACATGAATGCTAGATAGATACAATGGTACCAAGCTAAAGAGGATGTACAAGCTGACGGACCAAGATATGGTACAAATGTAAAAGTTCTTTTGGACAAGATTGGATATAAAAGCTATGATACAAGGTATGATACAAGCGTTGGATACAAGATTATTTACAAGCTGTATAGGAGCTTCGGATGATAAGATAGCGAGATGGCTCAAGTTGGTGCAAGATGCAAAAGCTAAGGATGAGGTGATAATAGAAGATATGGATTTGGCACGATGCATCCCATGATGATGATAGATGTGCGAGCAAGGATGGGGAAAATGCTAAGGTTGGTGGTAGCTGAGCTGATATATGGCACTAGAGTGAATGGCTAATGAGAGGATGACATTGGATTTGCATGAGGATAGCCTAGAGTGAGATACCAATGACAAGGGAAGAGTGGGAAAGATGGTGTTGAGTGAGGTTGAGGAGAAAATGGAGGAAGAGAAAGATAAGGACTAAAAGTAGAGTCAGAAGATGGAGGATGAGAAATTTAGGATAAGAAGCATATGGACTAAGAGGGGGTTGGGGGGATGAAGGATAAATATATGGGGATTTGGATAAAGGATGAATGGAGGAGGCTTTTTGAGTAGCATGAATGGATCCCAATTGAGATTTTTCTTTGAGATGCATTTCTTTTATGAGCATCTTGGGTATCCATATGACTTTTGACTTTTTCAGCTTGGGCCTTTGTGGCCTCTTGACTTTTTCTTTGATTTGGATCAAATGTTTCTTGTTTTGAACATGTATTTTAGAAGGGACATGTTGAAACTTGGATTTTTGTGCATTTTTAGATTTATGCTTTTTGATTTTGGCATCCAATATGATTCTATTAGCCATGGGATGGGAACAAGAGCATGGAGGAGATGGAGGGATAATGGATGGAGTGATAGGGTTTAAAGGTTGGAAGGAATTCAAGGGTGAGTGCCTTTGATGATCTAGCTGGTGGATTTGAGGGGATGGAATGATGGATTGGAACATAGGATATGGATGGATATAATTGCCCAAATTGGATGGAGGGAATGAAGGATATGGGTCCAAAATAGATGGAAATGGGGAAGGAGTAGGTCCCAAGATAGATGGAGGAGCTAAAGGATTCATACTAGGTAAATAAGGACCCAAAATGGATGGAAAGGATGTGATTTAGATAAGGGATATATGGACCCAAAATGGAGGGTTGGAGATAAGGAGTAGGATAAGGGCCTAAAATAGATGTAGAACAAGATGGATGAGATCTTTGGGGTGAATATGGAAGGACTTGGGACCATTCAGGAATAGCGGGGATACCAATATCTAGAGATACATTTTTATTTCTTTCTTCAATATGATGCTGATTTTTTGGAACACAAGATGTGAGTCCATTACTAGCTGAAGGGGTTGGAGCTTTGGATATGATAGTTAGTCCTTCCTCTATTGATCTATCATCATGGATTATGGGAGATGTATGATCATGAAGCAGAGGAGATGGAAGGATAGGATCTTGATTTGGGTGGGCTGAGGGAAAGGGATCTTGAGATGGAGTAGGTAAGATGGTAGGATTTAGATATGGAGGGGATGGTAAAAGTGGATCATGTAGGGGAATAAGTGGGATGGAGGGATCTTCTATTTTGTCAGAGGATATTTCAACATGCTTTTGGACAAGATCTTGACAAGAATGGATGGGAGTGGATGGTATGATAGGAGAAGTGTGGATTCTTTCTTTAAGTGAGGTATATGGATGGGTAGGAGTTTCTTCAATGGGGATGAGCTGATGGGGGAGGGATGCATGAGGTTCATTATATGAGATTTGGATAATGCTTGGAGGAGGAGATGTGGATGGGATTTGGAGGGATTCGATGGGTGGTGGGATTTTGATGCTTGCGGGAAGTGGAAGGATTTTAAGCAATTTGATGGATGGTATGGGAATGATAGCTATGGGAGATGGAGGTGATATTATAGATGGGGAAGCTTCATCACTGACTACTTCACATGGTTGGATTAGATGACATGGCTTATTGACTATTGGAGATGGGTTTTCTTGTATTTCCTCAAAGAGATTCCTTGGAGACTCGTGTGTATGAGGTGGAGGTGGTGGATTGACAGGGATAGCTGGTGTGATGGGGGTGGAAGATTGGGAGCTTGGTTGATTGGGTGATGGAGGAGAAACTGGGATATGAGATGGCATGACTAGATAGTTTGGAATAATGCATGGATTCTGGGGGATGGTTGGCAGAAGGCCTCTAAGACTCTCAAGATACCCATCATAGTCAACAAGATTTTCATCATCATTGGAATAGGATGTAGCAGGAGAAAGGACAATATGACCAAACACATCATGATAGGTTTGGGATTTCATGTTTTGATGATGAGTTGGATGGGGATGGGGTCTTGCATATGGATGAACACAGAAGCTCATGGTTGGATTTGGATTAAGTGCAGATTTGGATTGGCTAGAGATTTTTGGCTTTCCTGTGGATGGAAGACTTCAAGGGTATGCTGTCAAAAAGTAAGAGTTTTGCTTTCCTATGCGCTGGATTTGATGGTGGCTATGTCAACTTGAGAATAGACTAATGATCCTATGGGCATGACATGAGATTGACCACTTTTGGATCCCAACCTTTAGCTCAAGGTGATGAGGGATAACAAGTGACAAGGCTAGATTACCCTAGACAAAGCTCTATGAAAGGGATAACCTCGGTGAGGCTGGTGGTTTTGCAAGATGGTAGGAATGGAAAACTCTTGGCAAGGTGACAACAATTTTGAAGGCTTCAATGATTTTGGATTGGGTTGCTAGCTGGCTGGGGGGATGATTTGGATGGACTTTGGATTTGGGATTGTTCTAAAGAAAAGAACTAGATAGATTCAGTTGCGGCGAGGGAGCTTGGATGACTTTTTGATGAGGCAGTGACTACGCTAAGTATGCCTTGAGCTGGGAGATTTTTGCTTTTTTGGGATTTTGACCAAAGTTGGTAAACATTCATTCAAAAGCTATGAACAAACAAGCAGAAAAAATTTTGGTGCAAGCACGTCAAACATAGCAACATCCTAGGAAGCTTTCTGCAAGGATGAAATTTGGTTTAGCTAGGGAGTCCTCGATATATGCAAGGTATGTGAGGCCCATATCTGTAGATGAAAACAAAAAGATGTCACACAACTGAGAGGAGCGGTAACCCACTTCTCCTCTTTCACTTCTCAAGGGTATAAAGTTCCTTGAGGCTTAGCCCGAGTGACAAAATCTTGATTCCAAGAGAGGTGTCTTTGGATTCACCTCCCAATTTTTATACTTCACCAGAACGCTAGAGTTGAGGTCGTCCCAAGGGGTGATGAAATTCCCAAGAAGGCCTCCTAAAAAGAGAAACAAGGTTTTGGATCCTAATCTTTTGCACCCAAGATAGCCTCGAAAGACGACAAGGGGAGAGAAGACTTGGATGACCTTGGGCTAAAAAACACGCTTGTTATTTTACCAATTGACTCTTATGTGTGTTGATCTAGACTTTGCAAGAACTCATGTTTAAGAGACAATGTTCAATTCCAACTTGAAGCGCTAACAAAAGTAAAATCGATCGAAGAATGCGAACAAGAAGAAGAGTTAGGGTCAACAAGAAAATAAACTCGCGCGCCCAGAGGCCCTCCACGTCAAGTATCGATTGATTTTTCTTTAAGGCATTCAAGATTGAGTTTGTTTGTTTTAAGCCCAAAACAAAAGTGTGTGAAATTCAATTATCAAGTGCATGCCCGGAGGCCCTCCATGTCAAGATTTGTTCAATTATTATGCCCAAATAAAGTGTTGGCGAGACTAATGCTCATTCAAGAGATTTTGTAACTTAGAAAAACCACTAAAAACCCAAGTGAGTGGAGTTTGATTTGCGTGGAGCACTTAACACCCTCTTAGGTAGACCCATCCCCATAGATGGCACTGAGATTGCAACCAATGGTTAAATTGATGGGTGATTAAAGAGGGTGAGTCCAATGACAAACTCACTCAAAGCATTTTTATTTGTTTTTATAACTTAGAAGATTACAAAAATGTGGATTTAGATTCTTTTTATGCCAAAAAATTGAAATGTGAGATATGCAATGGTTAATTGATCTTTTGCATTCAAAATTGAGTTTGTTTTTTTTAAGCATGCATTCTAAGAAAGATTGATTTAAGCGACATACATTCAAAGACAAGTGTTTAAACATTCAAGTTCATTTTAGCAACATGCATTCAAAGACAAGTGTTTAAACATTCAAGTTTATTTTTCAAGAGCATTAAACCATGCAAGAAGAACCTGCAAGAAACATGGTTAGTGCTTTCATATATGCTCCAACCTGCAAAGCTACAAAAGCCAATTTGATTAGTCACCCAAAAATCTCAAAAATTGAAGCTTAACTATGGAGAAAATAAAATCAACTTTTTTTGTTCTTTTTCCTAGGCATAAAAATGCTTTAAAAAGCCTCTACTCTATGGAACCACCAATATTTTAAATAAAAAGTGCAGGAACTAAGATGCTAAAACAAAAATGCAACAATAACAGGAAAAGAGGACAGTTCATCAGGTGGAGATGCCAAACTACGGAGATGTTGAAATGCAGAGACACCAATCTATGGAGATGACAAAGAAAGAGGCAAAGACGACAATTTAGTTTGGCGGCGGAGTTAACTGGAAAATAGATGGAGATGCCGATTTGCAAAGACGACAGTTGAGGTTGGCAGTAGTGGAGACGACAGAAGACTAGAGGCAGCGGCAGAGACAACAAAGTATCTGGCGGAGGCACTGATCTATGGAGATGATAGATAAGATTGCGAAGATGACAGTTTTGGTGGTGGCACCGACAATAGGAGACCAGATAGAGATGCTGAACTGTAGAGATGATAGTTTGGTTGTGGAGATGACAGAGTATTTGGCACAGACGATAGTTTGTAGGTGTAGACACCAATCTGTGGAGATGACACTATGAGAAAACAACTGAAATGCACAAGTTTTTCAAGAAATTTTTGATTTTTTTTATTATTTTCGAGTTTTAGAGGGTATGTTTTTCTCCCAAGTGTGTCCTTTAACCTGCAAAAAGAAGCAAAAAAACCCTACAACCCACTCAAAAAACAAAAAATGTTAGATGGTTAGTTTATAAGAACAAAACATAGGGTAAAATGGATAAATGAATGACCCATAGTGGGGTCCCACCAGACGTGCCAAAATGTATATGAGAAATAAGTAATACTAATCTATTCAAAAAAACAAAAGCATTAACTAGCATAAAAATCATAACGTATGAGATAGATAAAGTGAAAACCCTCAAATGAGAATATGAGCCATGGAATGGCTCTCTCGATGAGGATGGTCACTTGATTTAGGGATGAGTCTATTATGTGGATTTGGGATGTGTGCTCAAGGTTCTCAAACTATGCTTCAATGGAGATGGATGAGTAATGGAAAATTGGTAGCTTTGTGAGCTCTCAATTTGGCATTATAAGGGTATGGTTAAGGGCTTTTGTTTCTCAAACTAGCATTATAACTTTAGCTCAAAGGTTGTGATTAAAATGGCTTGGGAGGGGATTCAATTTATAGGCTAAGGGCTTGAGGGATGGAGGGCTAAGATGCAAGGAGAGATGAAAGCTTAAGGAGGGCTAGGATGCACTCAAAGGGGAGCACATGGATTGTACTTGTTTACAGCCAATCAGAGAGTGACACATGTCACAAGGTGAGTGGGTGGAGGAAAGGGCAAGGATGAGTCAAAAAAGGAGGCTCAAGGCCTTAAATGGCCCTCATAAGTGCTTGTAAGAGTATTCATTGGGCTTGTAAGAGTCTTGATGGCCTTGTAAGAGCAATGAAGGCTTGGTGGTTGGAGGGAGTTGAGATTGTTGACTTTGCTTTGGCTTAGGAAAGTCTTAAGCTTACTTAGGGAATGTGAGAAGGTTAGGATGGGGGATTAGAGATGGGTTTAGGATTAGATTAGGCTTGTTAGAGATATGCAAGTGGATGGCATTCATTAGGGTGGGTGAGTTAGTGGCTAAGCTTGGTTAGTATGGGTGGATGGGGTGGATTAGGCTAAATGAAGGGTTAGGGATATGTTAGGGGTTATTAGATTTGAGGGTTTTATTTATCAAATAGATTTATTTAATAAATAAAGATTTTGGAATTAGATAAAAGAATAGGATTTAATTGATAAATGATAAGTTATTTGATTTATCAATTAGGACTATAGATGATTTAATAGGATTAATCAGCTAGGGGATGACAAAGGATTAATTAAATAAGAATTTAATTAATGATGCCTTCAAAGATAACTAAATAGGATTACCAAAGCGGTGTAATCAAATTTAGGTGTCTGTAGTAACTACCTAAAAGAGGTTGGAGAAGGTTCAACAGTTCTATTTAAGGCCTCCCTTGACCTATAACAAGGGTTGGATGGAATTGTGAATGATTTTTTGGTAATGAGTAGGCACATCTTGGTATTATTTTGATCATAGTACGACATTTTTGCTTCTTCAGGGTGATCAATGGATTGGTTTCTATATTGTACCTTGTTCATGTGTTGTTAGGTGTTAGTACTTAGTTCTATGTGTGATTAGGGAGGTTGTTAAATCTGTTTCATTTCCTTTTTGTAAATATTTTCATTTTTTCTTAGTTGTCATCCTAAACTCGACAGTTTGCGAAAATGGAGCCTTAACTCACCTTTCCACCATGGAAATGGTATGGTAGTCTCTTGGAATTTGTGATAATAATCCTTGTACTATATGCATGCAAGTGTTTTGGCCTTGGAAAGCAACTTTGGCCAAGTTTCTGTGATGCCCTAGGCAAGACAAGCAAGCACAATTAGGGATCACAGAGATTGCAAGAATAAATTAGGGGATTGAGTGCAATGAATGCTTTAGTCCAAATGGATAGAGACAAGGAAATGAGAGTGGAGAAGACCTATTGGTGACATGTTTTAATGGGGATTTAAAGAAACCCTTGTGGATTCTCTTAGAGAATTAGCAAACACTTGATTTTAGGCTTAAAATCAACATCCCATTGTACAGACAGGTTGGGGAAGTGAAACTAGGTGCATCCTAAAGGTCTTCCAAAAGGGTGTCTGGATATAAAGTTATTTTTCCACCTCATTAAGCCTTTTTCTAAGTTAAGTGTGAAATGGTGAGTTTGGAGGCCTAATTCCTTGTAGCCCTTTTAGGCCTAAATTAGAGAAACTTCTTGAAATTGATATAGGTTTGAATGGATTTTTGGTGGATACAAATTTGAATGGCCTTAAAATCCTAGGGACAATCTTCTCTCTCTATGCTAAGTAGATTGTGACCATGTGTGGGTGTTTGGTGTAGATGAGCCATTGAAGAATCTAATGAGTGTTGATGAGATGAAGTCAAGTTTTACATTTGTGTGGAAAAGTTGAAAGATGAAGGGATTGGGATAGTTATCCATTGTAATTTGGGTTATTGCAAGAACCCTAAAATAATAAAGGAGAGGCCTAGAGAAGATCCTAGGAGAAGTTAGGGTTAGGAACAAGACTTGACCATACATCAGAGTGGTATCAAAGTCCCAAAAGATTTGGGATTGTGGATATATGCTTTAGATTGTAGAAGAGTCAGTAGGTGAAATGAACATGGTGACTAATGCAGAGTTAGCAAAGGTTATGGTGGAAGAAAAGAATAGGAAGAAGGGGGACTCAAGTTTCAAAGGTAGAGGCAGAGGAAGAGATCAAAGAGGGCATGGAGGTGGATACCAAGGAAAACATAACAATCAAAGAAATTGAGGTGAGTCTAAGCTAGTAGAGAATGGTAGTGAAACTAATCCAAGGGGAGGTTATTCAAGAGGAAGAGGAAATCAAGGAGGCTCAAATAGAGGTAGATGTATAGGTAGGTGCAACTCATATTTTGAAAGAATGATGTGTTACACTTGTAGTGAATTGGGCCACCATGCCTATAGATGTCTTGAAAAGCCTACTTCTTTCAGCAGTGATAAGAGGGTTTCCTATGCTCAAGAGGACACCATGAGTTCTAAGGTATCTAAGGTTGATTATATTGAGTCAAAGAGAAGAGAGAAATTAATGTTCAAAAGAGTGTTGATTAGATAGTCAACCAAGGATGAACCCAAGCATAGAAGAGCCTTGTTTTGAATTAGGTGCAAGATTTTGGGCAAGGTGTACAAGGTGATTGTGGATTCAGGCTCCACATACAACATCACATCAGAGGAAGAAGTTTAGAAGCTCAAGTTAAAAATTATACCACATGCTAACCTATAAAAGGTGACATGGTTGAACAAAGGGCAAAGTGTCTTGGTGAATGAGAAAACTTGGGATGAGTTTTCTATTGTAGGCTATAAGGACAAATTTATTTGTGACATATTTCCTATGGATGCAAGCCATCTACTATTGAGAAGGCCTTGGAAATATGATAGAGTTTTTTTGTATGATGGGATGGAAAATTCTATTTCTTTCAAGAAAGATGGAAGAAATTTCAAGATCCAATCCTCATTGGAGGATGATGAATCAAAGTCCAAGACTCCTGGTGTGTTGTTAAGTAGTGGAAAAGAGTTCATTAATTCTCTTAGGAATGAATACAATAAAGGATATGCTATTCTTATCAAGCCTAAGGATGAAGAGAAGACTAAATAGGAGCCCTTATCCACTAAGATTCAATAGATGCTTGTGAAGTATAAGGACATAGTGAGTGATGGGACACCTACAACCTTACCTCCTAGGAGAGTGATAAATCATCAGATTGACTTTGTGCCTTGTGATTCATTTACAAATAAGGAGCCCTATAAACCTACCTCATATTAGAATAGAAAGGTAGCTAGGCAAGTGCAAGAACTCCTAGATCAAGGTATGATAAAGAAGACCATCAGTCCTTATGCAGTGCTGGTGGTTTTGGCATCCAAGAAATTGGGAAAATGGAGGCTTTGTAAAGACTCAAGGGTCATCAACAAGATAACTATAAGGTATAGATTTCCCATACCTAGAATTAAATACTTGATGGATTGTCTTGGAGAAGATCAATATTTCACAAAGTTGGACCTCAAAAGTGGTTACCATTAGATTAGGATAAAGGAAGGCAATGAGTGGAGGGAATCTTTTAAAACCACAGATTGATTTTATGAGTGGCTTGTGATGCCATTTGGGCTCTCAAATGCTCCTAGCACATTCATGAGACTCATGAATGGAGTATTGAAGGATTACATGGAAGGTTTTTAGTGGTGTATCTTAATGATATACTCATCTTTAGTAAGACAAGAGAAGAACACCTAGAGCATGTGGAGATGGTGCTAAGGAAGTTGTATGAGGAGAAGTTGGCAATCAATTTGGAAAAGTGTGAATTTATGAGCAAGAGATTGTATACCTAGGATTTTTGGTATCTAAAGGGTCACTCAAGATGGACCAAGACAAGGTTGCAGCTATCCCCAAGTGGCCACCACCTACTACAGACATAGAGGTAAGAAGTTTCTAAGGTCTAAACCTCATTTTTATAGGAAATTCATTAGAAATTTTAGTGGAATTTGTGCACCATTTCTAGATACCATTAAGGGTGGAGTGAAGACCAAGTTTAGGTGGACTTCTAAAGTAGGGAATGCATTTGAAAAGTTGAAACAACAAGTAGCCATACAACCTATCCTTAAACTACCTAGTTTTCATAAATTGTTTACCCTATAATGTGATGCAAGATGGATGGAAGTAGGGGGTGTGTTGAGTCAGGAAGGTAGGCTAGTAGCCTTCTTCAGTGAGAAACTAAATTAAGCCAAGAAGAAGTACTCTTCTTATGACTTGGAGTTGTATGCCTTGGTTCAATGTCTTAGGAAATGGAGACATTACCTTCTACCCAAGGACTTTTTGGGGTTTACTGACAACCAAGGCCTTAGCTACATCAATACCCAAGAAAAATTAAGAAATAGACATTTGAAGTGGATGGAATATCTTCAAGAATTCACATTCACAATCAAGCACAAGAAGGAGAAGATGAATAAGATTGCAGATGCACTAAGAGGGAGGATGTTGACCATTCAAGAAGTTCAACTCCATAGTATTGGTATAGAGAGTTTCAAGGACCTTTACAAGGATGATGAAGACTTTTTTGAAGCCAACAAAGTATGCTCTGAGTTTCAAAATTATTTTCAAAGTTTTTATGTTGATTATACATTGTAGAGTGAATTGTTGTTCAAAGGGAATAAATTGTGTGTTCCTAAGGGTTCTATGAGGGAGAAAGATATCTAATACAATCATAATGGAAGCCTAAGTGGAAATTTTTCCACAAACAAGAATCTAGAGTTAGTTCAACGGTTCTACTATTGGCCAAAATTATCAAGAGCCATGACAAGATATGTTGAACAGTTTGTAGTGTGCATGAAGGAAGAATAAGGAGCTGGTAATGTAGGTTTATACCAACCTTTATTAGTCCCTAATAGGCCATGGGATTGTGTTAGCATGGACTCTATTGTAGGTTTACAAAAGACAAAATAGGTTTGTGATAGCATCTATGTTGTGGTGTACAAATTCAGCAAGATGGACCACTTCATACCTTTTAAGCCTACCCATGATGCTAGCCATATAAAACATCTATTTTTTAAGGATATTGTAAGGATTCATAGACTACCCCTAAGCATTGTGTCAGATAGGGATGCCAAGTTTATGAGTCATTTTTTGAAAACCTTGTGGAGTAGGTTGGAAACTAACCTATCTTTTGGATCAACTTACCATCCTCAGACTTATGATCAAATTGAGGAGGTCAATAGGATATTGGGAAACTTGTTCAGACGTATAACTAAGGAATATGGTCAAAAACATGGGATGTGATTATTCCTCAAGAAGAATACACATATAATGATAGTGTGAATAGGAAAACAGGTAGAAGCTCATTTGAGATTATTGATGGGATGCATCCAAGGGGTGTGTGTGAACTTAGAGATCTTGGAGCTATGGAATACAAGAGTGGTGAGGCTAAAGATTTCACTCAAAAAATGAAGGAGATTCAAGATGCTACGCCCTTAATATTATTATATATAGGGTTATGAATAGTCAACTTGTGGCTATCTTAATCCTTAATTAAGTCATGTTATCATTATTATATTATAATTTAGGTAGGTAGGTAAACGTAGGTGTTATGAAGGGTGTGTCTATTCAAACTAAGCATAAATAGCTATATATAGGAGGTTGTGTGTTTGATTTCATCATCAGATTGGGAAGTGTGTTCTCATTGGAGATATTTGAAGGTTTCCCCCTCAAAGTGGCCTATAACTCTCAGCTATTATAAGGTCTTCAGACAATATTGCATATTATTTCTTCTATTGTGCAAGTTATTTCATTACAAGTGGTATTAGAGCATGATCTTTATTGGGATTAAGTTATGGTTGTCATTAGTGACAACACTTATTCATAATTCTGTATGGTTATCGAGTTCATCACTCAGTCTCTAGTTTTTACCGAGCATTCAGTGGTTGCCAAGTAAGTTCAACAGTTCAATAGTTATCAATGAGCAGTTAGTGGTTATCAAACTTCTCATTATTTGCTGAGTTATCAGTTGTTGTGATGTGAAGTCAGTATCTACTGAGTGATGGGATGAGCAATGTTTACCTAGTGCAAGCAAGGTAAACATAGTGTTCAATTTTTATTGAGTTACACTATATCTACTAAGTCTCCAATATTCACATAGTTCAAAGCTATGTTGAGTGCCTAGTATGGACTAAGCCTCTACTTCTACTGAATGCATAACAATGCCAAGTAATGTAGTGGATGCTGAGTATCAGAAGGTCACCAAGTTAGCTATTCAGAAACCAAGTTTCTACATTTGGGCTGACTTAGTAATATTTTTGTTCACTTATGTTTTGGCTGACCTTGTAAATATGAGAATTGGGATGGTATATATGTAATGTATTATATCATTCTTCAATGTGATGAGAAGTAATATTTTGAGAAGAGTGAATCCAAATCAGTAGTAGAGTAGACTATTCAGCAAGGTCTATAATGAGCAGTCAAGTTACATCTATTACAAGAGGTGATCAGCATTTCAAGGATCTAATCAACAATCAAGTTGTAAGTTAGATCTATTTTTTCATCCTAATAGGTGAATCAGATTTGAATCCTTTAATAGGGTAGACTTAATAGTCTTTTCTCTAAATCTCTTAATAGAGTGCATACTTCATTGTATATTTGTAAAACCTCTAACAATGTGGACCTAGCAGTCCTAATTGCTCCTAACAGGGAAGATCATCAAAAGTGATCATTGTAAGCCTTAACAAGCCAACTTTATACTACAGTATTGAAGTTTTGTGGGTATCATTCCCACCCCAATTTTACTTTCTATTTGGAAGGTTTTTGGGTCACCAAATATTGTGTTCCTGTGCTATGAATGTTTATCTTTCAGTTTCTGATGCATGCAGTAGATTAGATGAATTAATGGTGAATGGATTATGTTGATTAAGTGTTGAATCTATTAAAAAAAATTAGTATATTGATTCACTACTCCCCTCTCAGTAACCTAGCTAGTCTTGATTATTTCCAACAATTGGTATCAGAGCTTTGTGGCTCTTAGGATAAAGCTTGACAACTTGAGAAAAGATCAAGGACAATGGAGATACTCAAACTTGACAAAGCTATTGATAATGAGAAGCTAGATCTAGAGATGGCCATAGCTAAAATCAAAGAAGCAAAAGAGCATCTTTTCCAATCCCTAAAAAGAAGGAAGGAACTTGCAAAATAGATGAATGGCCACTAGTATGTTGAAGAAAAGATTGAGGACTTTTTCCGTTCAAGAAGTTTAGATGAAGCAAATGAGGCAATCAAAGAAATCCTAAAAAAGAATGGCTCCCTACAAGAAGAGGTAAGAAAATTGATAAAAGAACAAGAAATTTAGTCAATTAGAATGTGTGAAATCCTAGAATGAAGGAATAAGGAAAGTGAAGACTTGGAGGCAAGGAACAATGAAACTCAAAATCAATCTTTTCAGCAAGAAAATCTTATCAATCAGCTCTCCAATGAAAATGAAGAAATCATGAGTTTGACATCTGAAAATGAAAGGTTAAGAAATGACTTAAGCACTGAAAGACAAATCAATGAATGATTGAAAGTTGATCTAAATTTTGAGAAGAAACTCAATGAAAGAATAATGAAATTCCAAGTAGACATGGATCAACTAAATCAGAAAAGTGAGTAGAATCTTTATAAGAAAAAGGGTAAAGCAGGACTTGGATACAAAGAAGAAGGTGAATCCTCCAAACAAGGTGCTCAAAGGAAAAAAAAAACCTACTTGCAGTCACTATGGTAAGTTAGGTCATACATCAAACAAATGTTGGAGCAATGGAAAGGCAAAATTCAATGGAAAATGTTACAATTGCAGTTAGCATGGTCATAAAGCTAATGAATGCAAGGAGAAACCAAAGTTTGAAGGTAAATGTCACAAATGCAAAAAAAAAGGTCACAAGGCATCTGAATGTAGATCTAAACCATTCAATCTAGCTGAACAACTTGTAAAGGAAATATTTGGTTGGGACTACAATACTTGGTGTAGATGTCATTATTGTGGAGAATATGGACACATTGGCATAAACTATGCAAGGCATCACTTGAGAAAGAAGGATACAACAATAAGATGTTATACATGTACTGAACTTGGTCATATAGCTAAGAATTGCATGAATATAGGTAGAGTTGAAGATAAAAAGAAAGCCAAAGATGATAACATTAGGAAGCAGATGAGACAATAGTGGATTCCCAAATCTATCAAGCAAGTCAGTTCAAATGATGGTCATGTCACTCAAGAAGTGGGTGACTCCACCATTTCCAATTAGGTTCTTAAGGAAGAATTGGAACTGTATCTTCAAGCCACATCTTAAGCAGTTTGAATGAATGAAAGGAAAGATCCAAATCTATATTGCAGATACAAAGGGATCATAGGAAGTTTAACATCAGTATTAACTGAGTGAGGCTAGATCATACCAAGCGAGGTTGGGAGTAAGGAGTTTTGTTTGGTTGCTGAGTTACAAGGTTCTACCGAGTTATCTAGATAGATAGTGGATGACAGCCTATCAACCACTATGTCATTATGGCTCTCTTCATATTGAGCATTAATGGAAGCTTTTCACCAAAAATGAAAAATTTTGACTTTTTTCTCACCATGAATTCAGTGTATCCAGAGCAGAGCGATTTACAGAGCATCTAGGTGATCTTGAGCATAGTTTGTAGAAAATTTTTTGAAGGATATTTTATCATTCTATTGAGCAATCATGGCATCCACTAGTAGCAGCAGCAAGGCAAAGAAAGGTTTGGAAATTTTGGTGCATGGTGTTGAGTGGAAGGCTCCAAACTTCAAGCTAGTGCCAACAATTGCAGAATCACTCGACCCTAATGGAGCTTAGTCTCAAATTTTGGCAAAGGTACTTCTCATAAATAACATTCATACTCATTTTAAATGTGTTGTGCAAGAAATTGGAACCCTAGAAATGGATAGTGCCCTAGCTAAATTATGTGTGGATGGAACCCTAAAACCTAAGCATAAACACTTAGAGGAGAAAGGCTTGACCCACATTCTACACCTACCAAGGAACTTCCAAATTAAGTGGATTAGGTATATTTTGAGCCGAGTGCACAATGGTCAATTATGGTTAGAACAACCTGTCTTGATAACGAAGAAGATGATTCATAGAATCATGGGTCTCCCTATGCTCAACAAAGTTAAGGTTACCAAAACCCTAGGTTAGGATGAGCTACAGAAGAAAACCCTAGCCAAATGGGATGGTAGAGGACTAAACATCAGTAATGTATCTGACATGGAACTTAGGTTTGGTATTCATGTCATTGCCCATAAGATATATAGCTCTAGTAGATTGAATAGTGTACCATGTGAGGCTGTGGACTTAGCATACAAAGTTGTAAAGAAGAATTTGGAGTACAATTTGGCCAATTTGATGTTGAAACAACTTAACAAGAACATGGAAAGCATAAGGACTCAAAAGAATAACCCATGTAAATTTGGTTCTTTTTTAACTTGTTTTTTCTTTTATGTACAAATTTTTTTCCCATCAAAAGGATCAGTGGTATGGAGAAAGGATACTCCAGTTCTATACCAAATCAATGAGTTTATTACATAAGTGGGTGAGAACTTTGATAGTATAATGGAAAACTATTTTATAGTGTTCAAGGAAAAGATGAAAAACAGATTCTAAATTCCACCAAAACTAGTTGAAGACTACAAGGACAATGTTTGTTTCATGGTTGATTGTGACAGGGTATACATTTAGGCAGTTAGACCTAGAATTGTATGGGTGAAACCTCTTCCATATTAGGTTAATATTGATGAAACCAAGGATATAATTGAACCCCTAGTGAATGAACCTGTAGATCCAAAGTTACCTATCTTTGGAACATATGATGATGAAAAGGCTAGAATAGAGCTTGAGATCAAGCTACCTCAAGCGGTAAGCAAAGGTAAGAGGAAGATAGCAAAGCTAAAAACTGCAAGTGCCCCTCTTATGCTTACCAAGGGCAAAGGAGAAGACAATGATGAATCTGAAGAAGAAGAGTAGGAATCAGAAAAGGAGGAAGAGCCTATAAGAAAGAGAGGCAAGTTGATTATCACAAAGCCACCCAATGCCTCCATAGCTATGTTTACTAGAAGATCTAAGAAGAAAGGAGATAGTGAAGTTGTGCTTATTAAGCCTCCTCCCACTTTTCAAGAAAGACTCAATCAGTTAAGAGTAGATGCTGGAATCAATAACTTCAAAGCACTTAAATATGAAAGTAGGAGTCCAGTAGAACAAAAGGAGGTTGAAGATCTGATCATGGACAAGTTAGGAAGATGGAAATTCTCTCCTGATTAGTTTGCTTCACAAATCCCTACAGTCTTGTTAGACAAAGTCAAGGTTAGATTTGAAGATACTATTTAGATAGCCAAAGATATATTTGAGAAAACTTTGAGAAAGTTTCTACCAAATTTTACTAATATTGAGGTTAAGGAAGCAATGAAGAAAAATGAAGAGAAGATGATGATGAGATTTCATACTTGTTTAATTTTGGTGAAGGAAATTGAGCATGTAGTCAAGGATGCTAAATCTATGTGGGAAAATGTTTATTATTTGCATAAACCTAGTGAGGATCTAGTTGAAATAAATGATGATGATGATGATAGTGACAATGAAGAAGATAACACACCTTGTGTCACTATTGATGCTAAGGACTATCAGGTAGTGATGAAGGATGGTGAAGAAGAGGAGGAAGAAGTTGAAGAGGAAGATAAGGAAGGAGAAGAAGAAGAAAATGATCCAGTAAGGATAGCTGCACAAGTTATAGCCTCCCTTCCTCACTCTCCACCAAAGACTGCTACATCATCTAGCATGGAGATAGCTTCAGCAAGTGTGATTGCCACCACCACAGATACATTTGCTCTCTCTTAGTTCTAGTCATCAATAATGGAAGTGTCTACCACTTCATCCATCGAGCTGTAGACCTCCTCTTCTTCAGCTCCCAAGTCAGGAATATCAGCATTGAGTACAAGTTCTACAATTTTGTCAACTTCAGTTTTGTATGCTCCTATAAGTACTTCATTTGTAAATACTATTACTAGTGCTCCTATTTTATGTACTTCAGTTAGTGTTCCACATATTATTACTTCAATTTTGGGTAGCACTTCAGTTTTGAATTTTGTTAGCACTCTTGCTAGTATTCCTTCAGTAGGCCCTATTCAAGTTTTCACAACAAGACCTACTATTTCTACAATTGTTTCTGTTTCTAAGTCCAAGGCAATAATGTTAGAAGTAGAACCAAGGACACCCCCAAAACTTATACTTACTGGAAAATAAATTGATGAAGATATAGACTTGGACAAAGAGATTATAATTCCTACGTTAGATCTTGACAATGCTATTGTGGAACAAATGAGATTGGTCAGCCAACTTTTGGAATAGAAGCAGCTCAGAGAGGAAATGGATAAAGAGTTTAGAATCATTGAGAGTGCAAAGACTATTTTGATAGAGGCTATAGGTGTGGATTTTGATTCATCTCAATATATTTTATTACAGTTGGAGGAAGTAGTGAATAAATTCAATGAGGACACAATTGGTCAAGAAAAGTTGATTGAAAAAGCTGAAAAAAAGTTTGACAATAAGGTGCTTGAGCATATTGCTATTCATCAGGTAGACCTTTCCTCAATTTTGGGTAATTGTGAAAATTATTTTACCAATGTAACATCTCTTTTTGCCAAACTTTGTGATGTTACCAAATACACTAAAGAAATAAAGGTAAAACTGAATAAAATTGATGAGGATCTAAAGGCCAGTGGTCAAAGGTTGCAGGTTGACCCCAGCTCAAGCTTTGCACATCACATAAAGGTCATATTTTTGTTAGACATGTAGGATGAATTGTTAAGAGAGGAAGCAAGGATCAAGTCTACATTAATAGACATCCAAAACATGATCCTACCAATCATGGACACAATGTAGAAACATATTGCATATTCAAAAACATTGATCCATGATAACAATTTTTCTATTGCAAACCATATGATTGAAATCTCAGTAGAAATTCAAGTGGCACTTCACACCTAAAAAAATTTGTAAGAGAACTAGGATAAGACATTAGCTCTTTTTCTTAAGGTACACTCTGAATTTCTCTCACATTTTAGTGTCTCTATATAAAGTATGGTGTATATAAATGTTTGGCATTATTGTCAAAAAGGGGGAGAGAAAGAGATATTTGTGGAGAGACATATGTATAGTATAGAATTAAGAAGAAGAAATATTTGTATATACAACATTATGATATGATATGTACATTGTATGGGAGAGTTATGTGAAAATGTATATACAACAGAATTACAAAGACAAATTTTGAAAAATCAAAAAATATCAGCATGTCACTATACATATATTTTTTGGCTAATAAGTGTTTTAGTCACTAATGCCAAAGTGAGAGATTGTTGGCATTAATTTATGTTTTTCATTAGTGAGAACACTTATTCATAATTTTGTATGGTTACCAATTTCATCACTCAGTCTCCAGTGTTTACTTAGAATTTAGTGGTTGCCAAGTAAGTTCAACAGTTCAACAGTTATCACCGAGCAGTTAGTGGTTATTGAGCTTCGTAGTATTTACCAAGTTATCATTTGCTATGATGTGAAGCCAATATCTAACAAGTGATGGGATGAGAAATGTTTATCAAGTGCAAGCAAGGTAAACATAGTGTTCAATTCTTACCGAGTTACACTATATCTACTGAGTCTCCAATGTTCACCGAGTCCGAAGCTATGTTGAGTGATTAGTATGGACCGAGCCTCTACTTCTACTAAATGCATGACGATGCCAAGTAATGTAGTGGATGTTGAGTATTAGAAGGTCACCAAGTCAGCTTTTTAGAACTCGAGTTTCTACATTTGGGCTGACTTAGTAATATTTATGTTGACTTACGTTCTGGCCAACCTTGTAAAAATGAGAATTGGGATGGTATATATGTAATGTATTATATCATTCTTCAATGTGATGAGAAGTAATGTTTTGAGTAGAGTGAATGTGAATTAGCAGCAGAGCAGAGTATTCAATAAGGTCTATAAGGAGTAGTCAAGTTACATCTATTACAAGAGGTGATTAGCATTTGAAGGATCTAATCAGCAATCAAGTTGTAAGTCAGATCTATTATTTCATCCTAATAGGTGAATTAGATTCAAATCCTTTAATAGGGTAGACTTAATAGTCTTTTCTCTAAACCTCATAACAGAGTGCATACTTCATTCTATGTTTGTAAAACCTTTAACAAGGTGGACCTAGCAGTTCTAATTGCTCCTAATAGGGCAGATCATCAGAAGTGATCATTGTAAGCCTTAATAGGCCAAATTTATACTGTAGTATTGAAGATTTGTGGGTATCATCCCCACCCCAGTTTTACTTTCTATTTGGAAGGTTTTTGGGTCACCAAATATTATGTTCCTATACTATGAAGGTTTATATTTTAGTTTCTCATGCATGCAATAGATTAGATGAATTAATGGTGAATGGATTATGTTGATTAAGTGTTGAATCTATTTAAAGTTTTGAGGTTACTAATTCATCCTCCCCTCTCAGTAACCTAGCTAGTCTTGATTATTTCCAATAGATCTTGGCACCATAGCAGCAAGATTTTTTCTCAACATTGAGGCAATTTTGGGAAGAGCATAACTTTTAGATTTTAGGGAATTTTTCAAAGATTTTTAAAGGGTTTTTGAAGAACATATTAAAGAATATATAGTCTAAAATTTATAAGAATCAGAGCATATTTGAGGAAATTATTATAGAATTACTATTTCTACACAATTTTTTGAGATCTTCATATCTCTCACATCCTGCTGAATTGGAGTATAACTTGTATTGGGTTTTTCAATACATCGTAGAGGAGCCTAAATTAAAATCTTGGAGAAAATGAAAAACAAAAATAAGAAAGATATTGTAAAATTAGGAAAATTCTCCCTAAAGGCAACAAATTTGATAATTTTTTGAGGATTTCAACAAGAGGCAAAAAGAATTTTACCACACCGAGGAAATCCTCTGATCAAGATTGGGAAGCAATAGAGGAGAGTAATCCCAATGAGGAACTTAGTAAGTTCAAGGAAGAAGTTAAGAAGGATATGTGTGACCTATGAGGAGATATATCAGATATACAAAGCATGTGAAGCACCTATATGAATGAAACAAGGGAGGAGCTCTCAAGCATTCAAAGTGACACCTTCAAGTCAACTAATGATAACACAAGTTTTATTAATCCTATGGGATCTAGGAATTTTTTTCCAAAGGTGGATATGCACAAATTTGATGGCAAGGATCCTCTAACATGGATAAATCAAAAGGAGAATTTTTTTGAAATACATCAAATCCGATATGGACAAAAGGTTGCAATGCCTTCCTTATATCTAGAACTAGATCAATTGATTTGGTATCATTGGCTTTGTACTCATATGAGGAAAAAGGGTCTCACTATATCATGGTCAATTATTACAGAAGAACTCCAAGCACAATATAGCAATAGTGTGACAAAAAACTTCTTTAGCCAACTTGCTAAGCTTCAACAAATAGGATCAGTTAAGGATTATATTCAACAATTCCAAAATCTATCCTTAAGAGTGGATACAATTAGAGAGGAGAACTTGAATGATTTGTTTTTGGGTGGTCTCAAGAATCACATTCAACATGAGGTACACATGTTTTGTCCTAGTTCAGTAAATGAGTCTTTTATATTGGCACGCATGGTAGAGGAGAAGTTCTTGATTTCTAGAAAGCAGGGGGCTAATGTGACAAGATAAAAAGGATATTTAACACCTTATCTTCCTCAACCTACTATGTTGACTCCACAAAAAATTGAGGAGAAAAGAGTAAAAGAGTTTTGTTTCAATTGTGATAGAAAATGTAGTTGAGGACATAAATGTAGTGAAAAGAAATTGTTCTATATTGAAGGTCCAAGTGAGGAAGAAGAGGATGAGCCCATATCAGAGGAGGATATGGAGTCACGTAAGGAATCACATGATTCTCAACCAATTATTTCTTGTCATGCACTTTTAGGTTCTAGTGCACCACAAACTCTCAAGGTAGTGGGTTTCTTAAAGAAGCAAAAAGTAATAGTGTTGATCGACTCAGGTAGTACTCATAATTTCATCAACAAAAATTTGGCAACTCTTCTAAATTGTTTTATATATCCAGCCCCTGAGTTTCAAGTTTTGATTGTAGATGGGGGAATAGTTAGTTGTTCAGGAAAGTGTCATAGCATCAAATTATCCATGGGATATTATTAACTTCATACCCCAATGTATGTGATATCCATGGGTGTAGTAGATATTGTTTTGGGAGTACAATGGCTAGTAATTGGGAACAATTGAGATGAACTTCCAAGAACTATTCATGTGATTTCAATCACAAGGAAAGATAGTGGAGCTAAGGGGATTAAAGGAAAAATCCCCATAGATGATAAGCCATAATCAAATGCAAAAACTTCTTAAGAAAGGTGCGAATGGATTTGTGGGCCAACTATGTTCATTAGAAGTCTCTCAATCTAATGCTCTTACTCATCCAGATTTACAAGCAATAATTGATCATCACTCAGTGATTTTTGGAGATATGCCTAAAGGACATCCTCCTAAGAGGGATCATGACCATGCCATACAACTAGTTCTAGGGAGTCGGCCACCAAACATTAGTCCTTATAGGTAGCCACACATACAAAAAAGTGAGACAGAATTTTTTTTTGAGGAAATGCTAGAGGTAGGAATTATCAGGCATAGCCGAAGTGCTTACTCCTCACCTATTCTGTTGGTGCATAAGAAGGATGAAACTTGGCACATGTGTCCAAATTATAGAGTGCTCAACTAGTATACCATTAAAGATAAGTTTCCTATTCCAGTCATTGATGATCTTCTAGATGAATTAAATGGAGCTATGTATTTTACCAAGTTAGATCTTAGATCTGATTATCATCAAATTCATATTAAGGAGGAAGATATTTGCAAGACAGCATTTTGAACTCATGAAGGTCATTATGAATTTTTGGTGATGTCATTCGGTCTTACCAATGCACCATCTACATTCCAAAGTTTGATGAATTCCATTTTCAAGAAGTTCTTGAGAAAGTTTGTGTTAGCGTTCTTTGATAATATATTAATTTATAGCAAGACTTGGGAGGAACATCTGTAGCATGTAGATCAAGCATTACAATTACTCGAAGATCATCAACTATATGCTAAGCCATCTAAGTGTGCTTTTGGTCTTAAGGAGCTGGATTATTTGGGACACATAGTTTTACACGAAGGAGTAAAGGTGGACCCTAACAAAATTAAGGCTATCATGAAATGGCCTATTCCAAAATCTATTAAGAAGTTGAGGGGTTTCTTGGGATTGATAAGATGCTATAGAATATTTGTGAAGAATTATGGTCATATTGCAGCACCTCTTACAACTCTATTAAAGAAGGATTCTTTTCAATGGAATGAATCTACTAATGTATCATTTGAGAAATTAGAGAAGGTTATGTGTACAACTGTGGTACTTTCCACTCCAGACTTCACCAAGGAATTCATTTTGGAATGTGATTCTTTTGGAAATGGGATAGGAGCAGTTCTCATGCAAGAAGGTCACCCAATTTCTTTTGAGATTCATAATTAGAAGGTAAAAATCAACTCAAGCCTATTTACGAGAAGGAAATGTTAGCAATCCTTCATGCAGTTAAAAAATGGAGGCCTTATTTAATGGGTTGACACTTCAAGGTTAAGATAGATCATGATAGCCTAAAATATTTTTTTGAACAAAGATTATCATCAAAAGAGCAACAAAAATGGGTCACTAAGATGTTAGGATATGACTTTGAAATTGTATACAAAAAAGGGAAGGAAAATATTTTGGCCGATGCACTTTCTAGGAAGGATGAAAAAGATGAAGCCTTATTGTGTGTCCTTTCAATATTACAAGAAAATTGGGTGGTAGTAGCCAAAGAAGAGTGGAAAAATGATGTTGCAACAAGTAATCTCATCCAATAAATAAAAATTGACCCTAGTAGTTTAGAAAAGTTTTGTTTAAAGGAGGATGTTCTTTGGTATAAAGAGAACTTGTATCTCTATAGGAATTCCACTCTTAAACACAAGATTCTCAAAGAACTACATGAGTCCCCAATTGGTGGCCATTTAGGATTTTTGAAGACATATCATAGGATCAAGCAAGATTTTTTTTTGGGAAGGGCTAAAAGGTGATGTTCAAAATTTTGTGGTTGAATGTTTGGTTTGTCAAAGAAATAAGGGGGAAACAAGTAAGATACTAGGTCTCTTGCAGCCTTTATTTATTCCTAGCCAATGTTGGGAAGAGGTATCTATGGACTTCATCACAAGGCTCCCCAAATCTAAAGGCCATAATGTCGTCATGGTAGTAGTTGATCACCTCACTAAATATGCACATTTTATTGCATTATCACATCCTTTTATAGCAAGTATAGTGGAAAAATTTTTCTTGGAGAATCTCTAAAAGTTACATGGTACACCTAAGGTTATTGTTAGTGATCATGAGACTATCTTTACTAGTCATTTTTGGAAAGATTTATTATCATGTTTGGGTACTCAATTGGCTCATAGTTCTTCATACCATCCGCAATCAGATGGGTAAACTAAGATGGTTAATAAATGTTTGGAAGGATATCTACGTTGTTTCAGTTTAGAAAAAAAATTCAATGGGTAGATTGGCTACCTCTTGCAGAAAGGTGGTACAATACTTCTTTTCATAGCTCATAAAAAATGTCTCCATTTTTGGAACTTAATGGATATCATCCTCCTTCCATCACATCATCATTAAAGGTGTCACCAAGAGTTCAAGCAATAGAGGATCAATTGCTTCATCAACAATAGGTACTTTCAAGACTCAAGGAGAATTTGGCTATGGCACAAAATTGAATGAAACGACAAGTGGACCAACATCATAGTGAAAGAAATGTTGAAGTTAGGGATTGGGTCTTCTTTAGATTGCATCCTTATAAACAAATCTCAATGAAGAAACAAAAAAAGAATAATAAGTTGTCTCCAAGATATTATGCACCATACCAAATAATGCAAAAGATTGGTAGTGTTGCCTACAAGCTTGAGTTTCCATCAACAACAAAGATACATCCAATTTTTCATGTTTCTTGTTTGAAGAAGGTAATTGGGTAGAATATTCCTACTCAAACAGTACTACTAGAACTTGATGAAGAAGGAAGAATAATTTTGGAACCAAAGTGCATTCTTCAAACATGCACAAAGTAGCTAAGGAACAAAACCCTAACTCAATATCTCATCCAATGGAAGAATTTACTAGTTGAAGAGGCCACATGGGAGCATGAGGAGTTCATTCAAAAGAATCCACACTTGGTTAGCATTAAGGACAATGCTTCTTTCAAGAGAGGGGACATGCTACACCCTTAATATTATTGTATATAGGGTTATGAATAGTCAACTTGTGGCTATCTTAATCCTTAATTAATTCATGTTATCATTATTACATTATAATTTGGGTAGGTAGGTCATCGTAGGTATTATGAAGGGTTGTGTCTATTCAACCTAAGCATAAATAGGTATATATAGGAGGTTGTGAGTCTTATTTCATCAATAGATTGGGAAGTGTGTTCTCATTGGAGATATTTGGAGGTTGCACCCTCGAAGTGGCCTATAAATCTTAGCTATTATCAAGTCTTTAGATAATATTTCATATTATTTCTTCTATTTTTTAATTTATTTCATTACACAAGAATATGTGAAGAAGACTATACAAGAAACTACATATAAATTAAAGGCTAAATTGGATGAGAAGAGGAAAGATGTTCAGTTTGCAATAGGTGATTATGTCATGGTACACTTGAACAAGTCTAGGTTGCAAAAAGGAGTGCCTACTAAAATACAAATGAAGAGTGCGGTTGTTGGATACAATTGTTTAATTGTGTGTTGTCCTTGATGTTACACAAATGTCATATCAGTCATCAGACAAAGTCTACCGAGCTCAAGTGGTCAGCAAAGCGATTTAAAAAGTCTACTGAGCATTCTAGAATACTACACTATAAAGTTAGTTCTTACCGAGCTCACTCAAGCATCGAAGGATTCTGATGTGGAAGTTAGTGTTAACCAAGCTCCCATGGCTAACAAAGGAATTTTAGTCTCTACCGAGCTCACTCGATCATCAAAGAAAATGTGACAGAAAGTTAGTTTCTACCGAGTTCACAAGGTCAGCGAAGGAAGTTTAGTCCTTATCGAGTTCACTCGATCTCCAAAGGATTTTACAAGGTCTGCAGTGTTTACTGAGTTTCACTTGGTTAAGACTGGAAAATCATTTCTAAGTAGTGGTTACCAAGCTGGGTCGGCCAGCAAAGGATTTCATTGTTTAGGAAATTTAGTCTAAATGTTTCATGCAATGATTGTAGCCGACTGATTTTATGATTATTGATAATTGTAACTTGTAGTTGAGCCAACTTAATAATCTAAAAGGTATATATGAAAGGTCAAGTTGTGAATTAGAGGTAGTACATGAGTGAATAAATGGATGAGAATGAAATGAGGGAATAGGAAAGCATATTGATTATATGAGCAATTTTTGAGAAAGGATCTGATATCCTTGAGGAGTAGCAAAGGTATATTTGATTAGTGAGGATCTATTGAAGTAGAACAAAGATCTGTACCAACAAAGATAAGTTGCATCTCATTCAGATCACTTCATTGTTACTTTCTAATCATTGTAGCAATGATTCCAAAATCTCTTAATAGAGTTGGTTTAACAACCATTTTTGTAAATCCTCTTACAAGGTGACAGTTCAGTTGAATTATTCTAAAGTGCTCTAACAAGGCCACTCCTAACAGGGTGATTAAATCCTCTAACATGGTCACACCTAACAGTGTGTTTTTTTAACCTTTAATAGGGTTGGCTCCTAACAGGGCTCACTTCAGAAGAGTGAAAAATAGTAACTAGTTGCATTGGTGGTTTTCCCAAATTGGGTTTCCACATTAAATCTGGTGTCTCTTGTGACAACATTATCTATATATTAAGACATCTAAGAGATCTATGAATTTTTTTTTGTGGTAACTGATTCACCCCTCCCCTCTCGGTTACTTCATCTATATTTCCAACAGTTGGTATCATAGCTTTTGGTGCTTGCAGGAAAGATTTCAAGGATCTAAGCTAAAGATCAAGATGTCTTACAAAAGAGAAATTCTAAGGCTTAACAGGAACAACTTTTTAGCATGGCAAGGTCTCATGAGACTTCATTTGGATTCCATTGGAGATACAGGATTAATACATCTTGATACAGAATATGTGACACCTTCTGGTACATTAACTATCGGTGATATTGCTGAGAAAAAGACTCATAACACCATGCTGATAGACATTGCATCTGCCCTAAGCTATGAAGAATTTAATGATGTCAAGGACTGCAAAACTGCATTTGAAATGTAGAACAAGCTAAAATATATCTATGGAGGTGATGACAATGTGAGTAGAGCCAAAGCAGAAAGCTTAAGAGGACAGTTTGATCAAATGAGAATGAGAGAGGATGAGAACATTGGTAAGTATGTTGAAAGAGTCAAAGCAAGTGTCAGTGCAATCAAAGCTTCTAGAGGAGATATCAAGGAAGAAACAATTATAAGTAAAGTTCTTAGAACATTGCTACCCATATATGCAATCAGATTTTATGCAATTGAAGAAAGAAGATGTGAAGCAAATCATAAGATAAACTTAGAAGCCATAGTTGGAAAATTGACTGCATTTGAACTAGACAACTTTGACAACTATGTTCCAGCATCCAAGAACATTGAATCAGCATTTGAAGCCAAGCTTTCACTTAAAGAAAAAGGCAAAAAGATGAAAGAATCTCATTCAAAAAGTGAAGATGAATCAAAAAAAATTTCTGACAGTGATCTTGAAGTCATTGAAGCTCTTTTAGCAAGGAAATATTCTAGAGGCAGGGGAAAATATAAAGGTAAAGTTTCTCTAATCTGTTTTTCATGTGAAGAAGTTGGTCATATTGCTGCTAGGTGCCCAAAAAAGTAGAACAAAGATGAGAAGAAAGATCACAAATGGAATGACAAGAAAGATTTTAGATCAATAAAAAACAAAGGTAAGAAAACATGTTTCATGGCTAAAGATTCTAAGGATTCTGATAATAGTGAAGATGAAATTTTTTACATTGCTATGAAAGATGATTCTGACAGTGATGAGGAAGATAAGATGGCACTTATTTCTCATGTAAGAAAAAATGATACATGGATTATAGACAATGGTTTCTCTCATCATATGATAGGCGATAAAACTAAGTTTGAACATTTTGAAGACTATGATGGTGGTAGTGTGAGGTTTGGTAATAATGAACCTCGTTGCATTAAAGGAAGGGGAAGGATCTCTCTAACCAAAGAACTTGTATGTGATAATGCCTATTGGGTTGAAGGTCTTAAACACAATTTTTTGAATGTAGCATAGTTGCTCAATATTAGATTCAAGGTGGAATTTGTTAGAGTAATTAGTTGTTTTCACTTATTAATTAAATCACTTTGATTTAATTAAATAAGTTGCCTATTACTCTAGTTTGCTTAAGCTATCTTGTAGGTGCATATAATTAATATTTTATATTAATTATATTGTGCAACCTAGCTTTTTTAGGTTTTAGGGCTTTCGTTCACCTTTAAGGTTGAAATCTTGTAACTCTTTTTTCATCCATTCAATCAATTAATCTTGGAATATAGTTTCTCTCTTCTTGTTGAGATTTTCCAAGGCTCCGCTTTTTCCTTCTTTTTCAGTTTCTCTTCAGCAGGTAATTTGCATGTAGGTGATCTTGGCAATCTGTGAAGTTGGTTTTCACAACTTCTACATGGTATTAGAGCCTCCCTGCTGCTTCTTGTTTGAAATGTTTTTGAAGCTGCGATTCAAAGACATAAACCCTAGTTTGTTTTTGTTTTTTCTTCAATCGGGAAGAATAGCAATTTTTCGGAGCACTTTGGGCCCAAACAGACACCGCCATTGGATTCGGAAGGCCGTTTACAATCAAGATTCATATAAAATTTGTCTTTTATGGCTTCCATAGCATCAAGCAAATTTTTTTTGCCCCCTAGGAGGCCGTACGGAAGCATTTATTATGATTTTTGTAAATTTTAAAAAAAAATTAAATTATTTTTGGGCCACTCCGCCCAGCGGCCACCCACGCGCCACTGGAGGACTGCCTACGCTTGGCCTGTGCACAACCATCATTGGCATGCCAGCATGGCCTGGTCATCGCTCCTGTGGCCACCACTATGCCGCTGGCCCTCCACCCTCCAGGTGGCGCCACCAGCTCTAGCCACCACTGTGACCGTTGCCGCCTATAGCTGCCGCCCACCTGCGGCCCCGTCCACTCACCTGCTAGCAAGGATTTTTTTGCACAGTTGGCAGTTTCTAGGGATGACACATGGCCTGGGTGCCACGTTAGCACTTTGCCATGTGGACCCTGCCACGTTACTTGCCACATCATCCTTTTGCCACATGGCCTATTTTTTTGCTACGGTGGCCCATGGACCGTCAAATTTTTTGCAGTCTTTTGTTGATGTCGACATGATGTCATCCTTGCATCATCACATCTCTAGGCTCTCCAGGGTCCCTTTTTGACCTACTCGCAATTTTTTGGCCATATCTTCAGCATACGGAGGTTTTTTTTTGATTCGAAAGAAGCACCAAAAAGTTGTTTCCAAGACAGAGACAGTGGTGTAGGATTTTTTCAATTTTGATGTAGTTTAGTTTCCTATTTTTGTAGTTAAAGCCCAAAGTTCTATTTTTGACTCTAGCGAGCGTTTATTTTGCATCCCATCTCCTTTTTTTGAAATGTTATATTTTTGGAAAGCTAGTTTTGTCATCTTCTTAGAAATACTATCATTTCTTCCAGATTCTATTTCATGCTCTTTCTATCATGTTTTTGGCTTTTTTGCTCTATGGTGGATATCTTGGGTGTTTCAGGTCTGGGGATCATTTTCTTGGCATGGGATCTCTTCTTTTGGGTTGTACTATCTTTTGTATAAATTTTTTTCCTATTCTGATCATTGTTGATATTCATTGTAAGCATCTTTATGCAATGCACTGAGATAAAGTGCCACTCTTGCATTTTGGGATCCTTTTCATCATTGTGATTCATTGTACTCACACTATTTTATAAAGTGCCATGGGGGGGATAGATTTTTGCCGCTTATAGGCCCTCTTCCTTTTTTTGGCTCATGCAGTATAGATGACACATGCCTTTATGGGTGTATATACCTCACTCTCAATGTGTTTGGTTCCTATGTTGTAGGAGATTTTTGGCCAACCTTTTCAGCTGCCTATCACCTCACGCTGTCTGCATTAAGGGGGGGTTATATTGTTGGTTTTATGCTTCCTTGGTTTGATGGTTCGTTAGTGTGAGCTATGTATTTAGTACTTGATCCTACATACTAGGCAATTGCAATAGTTGGCTACCTATGTATTTCGGTGAGATGGATCATCTACCATATAGACGTGCTCGATTTGTACCTTCTATTTCCATGGAAGTTCTACAGATCAGCATTTTGACAGAGTTTTTTGATTCTTCATGCTTCAGTGGTTCTCTTCATGATCTCTCTTTGTTCCTATCTTTTGGAACATTCTTTGCTATCTCTTTTTGGAGTAGGGTTTTTCCCATGTGGTTTTCTCTATTTCTTCGGTTTACAGAGATTTTCTTGTTTTGGGTACCTGATCGAGCCTTATTGTCGGGACCCATCTTTTCTGCTTTCATAGCTGTGCTAGGTTAGCTTACCTCTTGAGCTTTGCTTAAGGGGGGGTGTTAGAGTAATTAGTTGTTTTCACTTACTAATTAAATCACTTTGATTTAATTAAATGAGTTGCCTATTACTCTAGTTTTCTTAAGCTATCTTGTAAGTGCATATAATTAATATTTTATATTAATTATATTGTGCAACCTAGATTTTTTAGGTTTTAGGGCTTTCATTCACCTTTAAGGTTGAACTCTTGTAATTCTTTTTTCATCCATTCAATCAATTAATCTTGGAATACAATTTTTCTCTTCTTGTTGAAATTTTCCAAAGCTCTGCTTTTTCCTTCTTTTTTAGTTTCTCTTCAGTAGGTAATTTGCATGCAGGTGATATTGGCAATCTATGAAGTTGCTTTTCACAACCTCTACAAAATTCATACATGGAAAAGCAAGATTGTTGAATAAAAAAGGAAACCTAATTAGATCAGGCATTCAGACAAAAGGTAACTTGTTCTATCTTGAACTAGGTGAATGTTCATGTTTTATTGCTCAAGTTGAAGAAAGTCGGTTATGACATAAAAGACTATGTCATATGAATTTTGATAATCTGGTGAAGATAAGTAAATTCAAGAAAGTAAGAGGCATTCCTAATATAAAGAAACATGAGGTTGGTCTATGCAAGAATTGTCAAATTGGAAAGATGGGAAAGACTAGTTTTAAAAGTAAAAACTATCAGTCTGAAGATATATTAGAAATTATGCATACTAACTTGTGTGGACCCATTGGAATTGAAAGTTATACTGGAGAAAAGTTCTTTATTCTTCTTGTTGATGATTAGTCAAGAATGATGACTGCCATGTATCTGAGGAACAAATTAGAAGCATTTGAAAAATTCAAGTGGTATTTGGCTAGAATAGAAAAGGAAACAGGCAAAAGACTGAAATGCTTAAGGTTAGACATAGGTGGAGAATTCATTTCACATGAGTTCAATAACTTTTGCATTGAAAGATGAATCAAAAGATAGGTATCAGTCCTTGGAACTCCCAAGTAAAATGGAATAGCTGAAAGGAGGAACAAATCTATCATGGATTGTGCAAGAACCTTAATGATTGAAAAGAACATTGCTATCAAATACTCAAAAGAAGCTATCAGCACTGCAGTTCATAGCTTGAACTGAGTACAGCTGAAGAAAAACTCATTCAAAATTTCCTATGAGTTATGGTATGGCCACAAACCTAATGTAAGTTACCTAAAAGTATTTGGAAGTAAATGTTACATTTTGAAGGAATCTAGAAAAGGAAAATTTGATGTGAAGGGTGATGAAGGTATATTTTTGGGATATTCTTGCAATTCTTGCAAGAGTAAAGCATATAGATGTTTGAACTTGTCTACTTACAAAGTCATAAAAAGTGCACATGTGAAAGTTGATGAGTTTGCAGAAAGGACTGAAGAAGAAAGCAAAAGGGAACTAGAAGATTATAGAAGGTTTTTTTTTATTGAACCTGATATAGTACCAGTTACATTAGTCAATCAAGAATCTTCTACTCCTGAGTCATTAGTAATCAAGTTACAGAAAGTTCAAACTGAGCTACAGGAAGTTGAGTTACATTCAGATGCTACCGAGAAAGTGTCTATCGAGTCTGAAGGACCCGAGCCAATATCTATTGAGCCAAATCAGCTAGAACCTAAAGTTGAAGTGCAAGAGGATAACAATGCAATTCATTCAAAAGGCAAGGAACCTATTTTAGCAAAGTATGTTAGGAGACATCATTCAATAGATTAGATCATTGGAGATAAATCTGAAGGAACCATGAAAAGAAGTAAGTTGAAAGGTACTTTCTTACTTGCTCATTATGAACTTAGAAGTGTCAAAGATGCATTGGAAAATGATAGTTGGATTGAGGCTATGAATGAAGAGATAGAGCAGATAGAGAAAAACAAGACATGGACTCTTGTACCTAGGCCTAAAGATAAAAATGTGATTGGAACTAAGTGGGTATTTAGAAATAAGTTGAATGAAGATGGTAAGGTATCAAGGAACAAAGCTAGACTAGTATGCAAAGGATATGCTCAAGAAGAAGGAATAGACTATGGAGAAACTTTTTCTCCTATTGTAAGATTGGAAGGAGTCAGAACCTTACTTGCATATGCTTCTCACAAAGGATTCAAAGTTTATCAGATGGATGTCAAGTTAGTATTCCTCAATGGTATACTAGACAAAGAGTTTTACATTGAAAAACCTAAAGGTTTTGTTGATCCAGATAAGAAGGACATGGTCTACAAATTACATAAAGCATTTTATGGTCTAAAACAAGCCCCTAGAGCATGGTATGAAAAATTGTATAACTATCTTATTGAGATTGGCTTTCAGAGAACTAATGATAACAGTAGCTTGTATATCAAGGAAGGACCAGATAATAAGATTTTCTTGGTAGAAATATTTCTAGATGACACTATTTTCACAAGGAATGATGACCTTTGCAAAGAATTTTTAGAGCAAATGAACAAGGAAGTTGAAATGTCTATGTTTGGTGAGATCAAATTCTTTGTTGGTCTTCAAATTCAGTAGAATAAAAATGGTATCTACATCACTCAATAAAAATACATCAAGGAGATACTAAAAAGGTTTGGTATGGAAGATTATAAACTAGTTGGGACTCCCATGTGCACTGGATTGAAGCTCACCAAGGAGGATGAATCAAAAGAGGTAGATCAAACATTGTATAGATCTATGATTGAAAAATTGTAGTATGTAGTTCACACAAGGCCAGATATTGCCCTTGTAGTTGGTATTGTAGCAAGATTTTTAGAAAAACCAAGAGAAAATCACATGATGGCAATCAAAAGAATCATGAGATACTTGAAAGGAACTGAGGATTATGGTCTATGGTAAAAATTTGGAGGTAATCTAGATTTGAAAGTATTTACTGATGCTAATTGGGCAGGAAACCTTGATGACAGGAAAAGTACAAGTGGTGGAGCATTCTTTCTTGGAAAGAGGTTGGTTTCATGGACAAGTAAAAAGCAAAATTGTACATCCCAATCTATAGCAAAAGCAGAGTATGTTGTTGCAACAGTAAACTATTCTAACATTGTTTGGTTCAAATAGTTGTTGGAAGGCATAAAGGCGGAAATCAAAGAACCTCTTGTTATGTTCTGTGATAATACAAGTGCAATTAACATATCTAAGAATCCAGTGATGCATTCCAAAACCAAGCACATTGAAATAAAATATCATTTTGTCAGAGAATTGGTGCAAGATAAGGAGATCATATTGGAATATGTCCATACAAAGGAACAAATTGCTGACAAATTCACCAAGCCATTACCTAAGGATGCATTCTTGTATCTAAGAGGTAAGTTAGGGGTCACTCCCCTATCTGAAGTTCACTAAAATGAAGTTTTAGTGATGCATCAATATATACCAAGTTGAAGATCTATCAAAGTATGTAGCAAAGTATTGAAGTCATTGCATATGAATCAGTACTTAAGGTACATTGAAATTTATTTGAGTTGTGTAGTCTTTGGCATGTGTTGTCAAAGAGGGAGAGTTTTACTATCATATATTTTTGAAATTTGTTTGAGGGAAAGTATACTAAGGAAGATTTTTCTATGTAATTCCTTCACAGAGGGAGATTACTGAACGAGGGAGAGTCTACTATCTAAGAGGGAGAATTGTTAGAGAAAGACTTGTTTTCAAATTTTATCCTGCTATGACATGTTGTGTTGCCATCAATGCCAAAGAGGGAGATTGTTGGATACAATTGTTTAATTGTGTGTTGTCCTTGATGTTACACAAATGTCATATCAGTCATCAGACAGAGTCTACCAAACTTAGATGGTCAGCAAAGTAATTTACAGAGTCTACCGAGCATTCTAGAATACTACACTATAAAGTTAGTTCTTACCGAGCTCACTCGGGCATTGAAGGATTCTGAGGTGGAAGTTAGTGTTAACTGAGCTCCCATGGTTAACAAAAGAATTTTAGTCTCTACCAAGCTCACTCGGTCATCAAAGAAAATGTGACAGAAAGTTAGTTTCTACCGAGCTCACAAGGTCAGCAGAGGAAGTTTAGTCCTTACCGAGTTCACTCAGTCTCCAAAGGATTTTGCAAGGTCTGCAGTGTTTACCAAGTTTCATTTGGTCAAGACTAGAAAATCATTTCTGAGCAGTGGTTACCGAGCTGGGTTGGCCAGCAAAGGATTTCATTGTTTAGGAAATTTAGTCTAAATGTTTCATGCAATGATTGTAGTCGACTGATGTAATGATTATTGATAATTGTAACTTGTAGTTGAGCTGACTTAATAATCTAAAAGGTATATATGAAAGGTCATGTTGTGAATTAGAGGTAGTACATGAGTGAATCAATGGATGAGAATGAAATGAGTGAATAGGAAAGCATATTGATTGTATGAGTGAGTTTTGAGAAAGGATCTGATATCCTTGAGGAGTAGCAAAGGTATATTCAATCAATGAGGATCTATTGAAGCAGAATAGAGATCTATAACAGAAAAGATAAGTTGCATCTCATTCAGATCACTTCATTGTTACTTTCTAATCATTGTAGCAATGATTCCAAAATCTCTTAAGTTGGTTTAATAGCCATTTTTATAAATCCTCTTACAAGGTGACAGTTCAGTTGAATTGTTCTAAAGTCCTCTAGCAAGGCCACTCCTAATAGGGTGATTAAATCCTCTAATAGGGTCACACCTAATAGTGTGCTTTTGTAACCTTTAACAGGGTTGGCTTCTAATAGGGCTCACTTCAGAAGAGTGAAAAACAGTAACTAGTTACATTGAGGAAAGATGTTTAGTTTGCAATAGGTGACTATGTCATGGTACACTTGAAGAAGTCCAGGTTGCAAAAAGGAGTGCCTACCAAACTACAAATCAAGAGAGTGCAGCCTTGTAAAATTATGGCTAAGTATGGAGCTAATTCCTATAAGGTATCTCTCCCTAGTGATTTGACTATCTCACCAATCTTCAATATGGCATACGTAACCAAGTTCAAGGGACCTCTAACAAAAGTAGATTTGAACACACAGGAGGTTAGAAAGGATGTGGCATCTAATGTCCTATCTCCCAAGGTGTAGCTAGAGGTAGAGAAGGTACAAGATTCAAGAGTCAAGAAGACTACTAGACACAAGTTGTACATTGAACACCACATCAAGTGAAAAGATAATCCACAGTCATAGGAAACATGGGTTGCAGCTATAGATTTCAAGAAGATCGGAATAACTGATGAAATATTGTGTACATGAGTGACATGATTTTATCTTGTGGGGAGCATGGTGCAGGAGCACCTAGGTAAGGCTAATTGTTAACCTAGGGTTCCTAGTTGGGTTTTGTCTTATGTAATGTCTGCCCCTCCTTGACTTTTCTATTGTAGTGTCATATTCTTTTAGGTCCATTCTAATTGTATTTTATGATTATTGAAACTTGGTTACCAAATAAGATTAAATTTATTTCATACTCAGTTGATATATGTATGTTCAATTAGTTATTTCAATTATTTCATTATTATTTCAATGATGATAGATTTATGTTCATTCAATGATTTTAGTTATTGAATGATGTTAGTTAGATGAATAATTTTTATGTGGATTCTATGGATACTTACCCCATACCTACATGTGTATGGTGTGCATGTATGTTTTCTTTATGTTTGACATTTCTAATGTGGTTGAGGAAGGAATTTCTAGTCACCTGCTAGTCAGGATCTACACAATGAACCACTTCTTGTCATTGTTTGTTTAGTTTCAAATATTGTGTTTGTACATGCATGGATTTTATGCAGATTGCAGGTACCAGGTATCGACTTCCTTGAATTGTCAGGATGAGTGTACCCTATTGCAATATTTCAATGGTATAAGTGGAGAGATAATTCTTGAGTTTGAATCCTAAACCCTAAGCCAATTGTCCTAGAAAATAGGACAAGTATCTGAGTTTTTTACCCTTTCAAATTCATCATATGACGTAAATTCATGATTATAACCCTTGTGTTTGATCTAGTATGTTAAATTTAATGAAGGGTTTTCATAGTTTGTCTTGTGGGTCTATGGTGATTTTTCTATTAATCAAATCAAATTAAAAGAATATTTAATTATTTAATTTAATGGAAAATTATTAAGATAAGTTCAATATTTAAATATATTTAATTAATTGAGAAATTAATTAAATAAAAGAATTAAATTTAAAGATTTTGTTAAAGTTCTAATTTTGACGTATTTATATTTATTTAATTTAATGATAATTATTTAGGAGTTTTATTTTAATAATAAACTCTAAATAATGTTATTAATTAAGTTAATAAATATATTATTAAAAATGTCTTGTAAATTATTTAAATCAAAAAATGAAACTTAAAGATAAAGTTATGGTTCTAATCTGGGGGTAATTATAATTATTTAATTTAATAATTATTATTTAAAAGTTTTATTTTTAATAATAAACTCTAAATAATATTATTGATTGAATTAAATATTATTAAAGCGTCTCATGATTTAATAAGAGATAGAAAACATAATTTAATAAAGTTTATTTTAATCAAATTGCATAAAACTTATGCATGAAATCAAAATTATAATAAATTAATTAGAAAGAGAAAGCAAATTAATTTAATAAAGATATTTTAAAATTGCTAAGAGTTGTGCATGAAAAGGTAAAAGGTAATAAAGTAATAAATAGTAATTGATTAGCAAGACTTTCCCTCTCATGATTGTATAATCAGAGCCCCAAATTAGGGGATAACTCTTTATTAGAGATCTAAAGCTCATTTTGCAATTACACATGTTTTGGAGAAGCAATTTTTCAAAGAAGGAAGCTTTTCAGAAGGAAGGGGTTTTCTTGTATGGTTCATGTGTTTATGTGTTAGCATCAGATCTAGGTAGGATCTCGTCATTTAATTGTACTATGGATTTCCATTCTTCAAATTCCTATCTTCTTCGTGTCTAGAAAAATCTATTTTTAGAGTTTTTAAATGTGGTTGAAAAACTTGTGTTGAAATCTTCTCTGCCTTGTTCTTAATACGTCTTTGAGTGAAGTAATTTGATTGAAACCCTTGTTTGAGAAAATTGAATTTTTTTTATGGAATTATTTGTGATTTAATCTAAAACCTTGTAATGGATTTAAATTGTTCTTTGTTTCAGAAACATCTGTGAATGATTATAGCTTTTAAATCTTTGTCTGATTGATTAGAAAATGGAATGAGGGTTTGGAAAGTTTCCATGTTTACAAAGTTTCCATTTTTAGTAAGTTTCTATTTTTGAAAAGTTTCCATTTTTAACAAGTTTTTATCTTTGGAAAGTTTCCATTTTTAGTAAGTTTTTATCTTTTGAAAGTTTTCATTTTTAGTAAGTTTCCATTTTTGGAAACCTTTTGTTTTTAGTAGGTTTCCATTTTTGAAAAGTTTCTATGTTTAGCATGTTTCAATTTTTGGAAAGTTTCTATTTTTAGCAAGTTTTCATTTTTGAAAAGTTTCCATTTTTAGCACGTTTACTTTTCATAAATTTTTTTCCAAAGTTTAATCAATTTTTAAATTATTATAATAAGAATTGATAATTATTATTATTAATAATTTTAATAAGTATTGTTAAAATTTAAAATGTAATTATTTGAAAATTTGATTTATTAGTTTATTATTTAAATATAATTCTAAAGTAAATTAAAAAATCAAAGAAATTAATTGGGAGGATTAATGTTTTTTTTATAAACTTGGATATGTTTATATGGTTCAGATATATAAAAATAATTTGTAATACTAGGGAAATTTAATTATTCAAAAACCTTAGTAATTATAATACTTTGAGAAAATAAAAATAGAAACCCTAGTTTTGAACATCGAATCTTGTGTTTGTTTGATAATGAATTAAACTATGAAACTATGTTTAAAAAACTTTATATGATTTATTGAATCATTTGGAATACTAGTGAACTCGGAAACCTTAGTGAATCTAGTAATGAAATGGAAAAATAAACCTTACTATAAACTCAAACTGTGTGTTTTCAAAATCAAACAAAACTATGAAAGTACACAGTCTATTGTATGTTTACTTCTATGTTGGGTTTCAGGTTGACTTGGTACTTTGACCAAATCAAGATGTTTACCAGAGGCTCAAGAGTTCTATTTGGTGATGTCATGATGATGTTTTGATCATAATCTTTTATTCTCAACCATGGTAATGTGTCTTGTATGCTCTATGAGGTGTTTTGGTCTATTTGTTGTTATTGCTTTCTAGTGTTTTTGTGTGAAACTGAGGTGAATGGTGTGACCTATCTGATATAACCTTTGAGTCTTCGATTAGTTGTATTGGATTTCTTTCCAGTTGCTTGTATAGGACTAAGGTGTTTGTATGATTTGTTCTTGGTGATGTCATGTTATGACATGGATTGGTTTATGTGTACTTTCTTGTATCAGTCCTATTAGGATGATCATTTTAGTGATGCTTGTATTAAATTGACCAGTGTTTTTAGTACTTGTCACTTTCTTGTTTAAGAACTGATGTATGGTATGTGGTCTTTTGTGATCTTTTGTTTTTACTAAGCTTAGGGTAGGTTATCTATATGTCATGTTGGGAAGTGGCTTGTAATGGAGGCTGAGGCCCTAAAGAGGCTAACGGGTAACCCATTGTAGGTAATTTAATAAGTGATAACATTTCATTAAATGGGTTTAAGATGAATTAACAAGATATGGCACCACATAAAGTCACTAGGGGGTTAGAGTCCTGAGAGACTGCCAGGGTAACCTTAGAGTTGACTTGTTAGTATGCCTTGTCTATACGAAAGGATACTCATGCCACATAGAAACACTAGGGGCCCAGAGTCCGGAGAGGTTGCTAGGGTAACCTTAGAGTTCGCTCATGCGATGACACTTTCCCACTTGCATGGTAGATTTCCTATGTGTCTATGTTGCCTCTAGGTTTAGTTGATACTTGTGTCTTAGCACCCTTTGAGATAGTTTTCTTTCAAGTGATTCCTTGAACATAGATGTTGGTTTTGACTTTTGAGTTTGTTATCCTATTTGGGACTTGAGTTTATCTCCTCAGTGCGTTGGGAGTGGACCTTTTTGGGTTTCATGAGGTCAGGTGGTAGTGCATTTTCTTATACCATTGAGATCCGATAGTTTGATTGTCATGGCTAGTGTTCACTATTATGTATTTCTTTCATTCTATTCTTGTATACTATGATGGATGGTTATACCTTTTGTATTGTAGTATATTTCATGGATCTTATGAGATGTTGTTGTAATCTATTTTTTTTATGTATATTCTTTCAGCCCTTCATACCCTATGACCTGTACAGTGGATGATGGTGCATTATTAGGGTAAAAGCACAAACCTGTGTCACCCTTTTATAAAGAAAAAGACTAACAAAAGTATAACAGATCATCATCAATGACAAAAAAATGATAGTATTATTTAGAATTTGATAATGAAGTAAACTAATGAAATATGTAGAAATTGATGAATTTTAATATTACAATTTTTAACAATTATTTGGAATAAGAATTGATATAATTTCCTAATTTTAAAAGATAAATTTTTACTTGTTGAAAAATGCTTAAAATTAGGGGTCCAGTTCCTACCAGAAAATAATGTAGAAATAAACTTATTTCCCTTCAATCTTAGATTATTTTATAGATAACATATATAGCTAGAATAATCAAAACTTAAAATTAAATTTAGACCTATATTTTATCTTTTATAACGACTCAAATTAACTCATATGAAATTGTTAGTTTTCATCTCCCACCACATTTTTCAAAGCAAATCTTTTCTAACCAAAAGAAAAATTATACATTCTTGAAGAGGACTCTCTCCTTTAGAATGTCATGTGATTTATAATTTTTTTTATATGATTTAATATTTTTTCCTTTCTCAAACTTGACATCTTCTCAAGTGTTAAAATATGTACTTGTAGGATATTTTAATTATAATATAATATATCTAATCAAAACACTAGAAACTCTATATGAGAATATTCTTGACTTTGAACTCTATAAAATGACATTTATATTTTATTTAAAAAAATTATTAAAAATAGTAAGAGTTGTTGAAACATCAATTTTTTGAAATAATTTTATTTCTTTAGTAATTAGATACAAACTAGTATAAAACATGCTTTTAATAGACATTTACAATTGGAATAGCGTGAGACCATATATAACTTAGCTAGAGTGAATTTGTCTAGATCATATGTTTGAATAAAATTGATTTTTAGATAGAAATACTCAAATTCAGTCGTTTTGAAAAGTTAGCATGAAAGGTGACATAACTTTATACTTCCACCCATTATTATTACCAAGTGGCATTCAAGATGACTGTATATTATTTAAATGAAAACATACTTGTAGTTATTGTTTAATGCGGATGTATTATATATTGGTTTTAGTATTAATTAATCTTAAATATGATTCAACGCCATGAGACCCTTAAGAGTTGTAACCTATTTATATGTTGTTGATGTATGAGTGTATTGCTGGTAAACAGATTCATTCTTCTTTGATTATGACTCTTGAATGCCCAAATTAGGAACAATATCTAATTACAAACAACTATAAAGTCACTTGTGAGTAGACTGGATTTTCTCTAAATTGATAAGTATAGTTCCCTATTGTAGATTTTCAATGAATTATGTTTTTTTTCTTAAACTAAACGTGGGTATGTTCTTGACTTGAGAATAGAAGAGGTAAACCAAGCCAGACCTAAACAAAGTCTAACTCAGGTGAAAAGGATTTCTGAAAAATTGATTAAGTTTAAGAACCCACACATCTTATGAACTCATAAAGTTTAGTAGTATGATTAATTATACTAAACTTAGTTAATTTGAATCTAAACTACAATTAGCTTAAAGGAAAAAAAAATACTTGAATGATTTCTCTTTGAACATACAATGACACTACTTATCACATCCGTTCATTGTTTTGAAACAAAGAAGCGAAACTCTATTCTTTCCTTGCTTTAATCTAGAAAAAAGAGAAAACATAAAACTAGAACTTAACAGAAATGGAACAGAAAATAATTGATATCAAAATACCATTCAATTGGCTTTGTAACATCAAGTATTTCACACCAAAAAGTTTGCTGACCTTTTATTAATCTTTCAATTTCATACATATAGGATTTTGAGATGACCCTTACAATAGAAGTTCAATCGGTTCATCTTCTCAAAAATGACAAATGGCAAGACATTAGTTTGTCATATTACAATAATTACATAAGAAAGAAAAAAGAGAGGCAAGAAAATAAATCACTTTGACTTCTTCCCCTTATATGCTTTCGCTCTATAGGCCTTAGCAGCAACTATGATGGGGATTAGCTCTTCATGCTTAGGCACATGTATGTTGGTGTATCTCAAAAGCCATTTGGAATGTTCTCTAGCCAACTCCTTTACAACATTCAATTGATTTGGTAGCTCCTTTTTGGCCACATGTATGCATCCAATGAGTGTTAGGAGTTCTACTACTCTATTTTGACTACTGGAAAACACACCAGATAGACTATCCAAGAATTTGGAGAAGTTCTCCTTCATAACATTTATCCTGATGAGTGCCTTTCCTTGGCCACTAGTTTGTGAATCTATATGTAGCCCATTTATGAGTTCAAATCCTCTATTTTGGGTCTTCCTCAGTTTGTCCTCTATTTCCTTGAGTCCCTGTTCTGCTAACAGGACCATTTCTACCTTGAACTGCATGCCCTGAAGCCACTCGAATAGAGGTGCATCTCCCTTCGGGAAGATTTTCACTTCAACGGCTTCTTTTGCCTTCATTTGAATGATCATCTTCAGAAGAGAGACACAATCATCACACTTCATCCTTTCTCCAGCCAGATTATTGCTATTTGATAAGATGTTATCCTTCTCCATTTCCAATCTTAGGATAAAATTACCAATTTGTTCTATAACAATAGCTCATTCTAATTTGAGCTTCCCAATCCTTCGACATCAAAATTGATACCATATGTTTTAATTTGCTCCATCGTGAGCCTAGAAAAAGCATGATCTCGGCTTTCAAATTCATCTTTACAATCTGCCCAATAGTCTTCAATAGTGGTAATGTGTTTGATCACACTCCCAGTCTACAACACATCCCTCACATAGCCATTCAGATCGAACATAGGTCTTACAACCTTATACTCCTCCAATTTGTATTTCATCTCAAACACTTTGAGCATATTCTTTGCATCGGAGCAAGATTCACAACTGTAGGCTCCAACTATCATTAGGGAATTCATACCCTTTCTTCTTCAAACTTCCACTTAGCACATTCACCTAGACTGCTTGCCTCACGATCTCTATCAACACAATCATGTCATTTGGGTACTTGGGCAGCTTCGAAGTAAATCCATCAAAAGTTGTAAGATGGAAATATGAGAAAGATGAGAAATGGTTAAAATAGTTCCCGAATTGACTAATGGTCACCATTGCCTCTAGGTTGAATTTCCTCTCTAGGCATTCTTGGAGTTCCCTAAAAATTCTCATTGTAAATGCATCATTAACGTTGACATATTTTTCATAGCTATTTTACAATGGAAAACATGGATAGAACTCATAACATTTCACTTCATTAGGAAAGTTTTCTATTCTTGGAAGGCATGGCCATAACCGTAGAGATGCTAGCATATAAATTAGAAAGGAAGACATATAAAAGGTATTGTAAAACTTCATAGCGTTGAGATCTCTAGACAGATTCTCACTTACCTCATGGGCCTAATCAATATACTATGTATCTGAAAAAATAACTTGTACCAGAAATAAATATTGTTCAACAAAGTCTAAAGCCTCTACCTCACCTTTCAATCTGTGTAGAAGATCCAGGGTGCTTACAATCTTAGCCTTAAGATTAATATCAAATAGAGTTTTGGGAACCTTACTCTTGGAGCCTCGTGGATTTTGGAACTAGGATCACATAATTTCTTTCCTCCACACCATCTTTTTCAAGGAAAACTCAGAGACATCACCTCCCACTATCAATTTTGAAAACTCTTCTTGTTCTGGGCCTCAGAGGCAATTCACCACAATTTGCCTACCAATGGAGATTATTACTATATGATTAGGTAGAAGAATTTGTCTGGCATCTGAGTTGTAGTGATTTATGCATTCATAAATCAATTTTGGAGCTTGAACTACTTTCAGGAAACTAGCTACCTCCACTACTCCACTTCCTTGGAGCTTCTTGGTTATTGGATGAATCAGCTCTAACCTTAGCCTCCTTTGGAAGTCTTGCATATAATAAAAGTGGAGTGAAGTATCTGTAAATTTCTACAAGGTGGATTTGATCCCATTTAGCCCATCAAAACCCACAAATGTGGTTGCCATTATATTTGAGAATGAGGTAAATTAAAACCTTGAATTTAGATAAGGCACAAGGAATTGAATTCATAGGCACAGAGTATTTGAAAATGTTGTGCAATTTAACAACATAATAGCTCAAGAAAAGAAAAATGGTTGTTTGAAAAGTTGTTATGTTTGCCTCTATAAAGGAATCCTAATTCATCTGTTAATCTTCGGGATCCATGCCACATGAACAAATTAAAGGATAAATCCATTGAATCAATAAATTTCAGAGCTTCTAATGGACATTTTAGTGTCTTTTGACTATTTTTGTTGGCTCAATGGTAACTTTCCTTTCTTTCATACTTACCTTTCCATTTTTTATTCAATTTCAGAGAATTAAGGACAGAGTACTCTGTAAGGAAATATCCACCAAACTAGATTCTGCTTAGTATACTTTTCCAATAGTGATTATATTGTTTCCATAATCATCTTGAGACAGCTTGTGTGTAATTTAGAAGCTCAATCTATTTACAAAGTTGATTTCTTTATGAATGCAGAAAATTGCCCTCATGGGTTGAAAACCCGCCAAGGAGAAGAAGACTTCCATTTTTTTTCCCAAGGTTTATTTACACTTTATCTTTTGAGTTAACATTTCCTTTGGGTTGGGAAAATCTTGAAAGGACTATGAAAGTCAAGAGGGGTCCACTTCCTTGTCTCTTTCCTTCACAATTATCTTTGGTGGAAAACAAACTTCATGGGTCGTAAGCCCGTCGAGGAGAAGTCATTTTTGGATTTTCCACTTAAGAAAACTCTGAGCATCGTGATGAATCCCAAGTGTTTCCCAAGGCAAAAAACTATAATTAAAAGAGGTATTTTTCATAAAACAACTCATTATCTTCTTATTTCAATGTGTAAGCCTCATTTGTTAATCTTTGCGAGAAATCACCTCCATGGGTTGAAAACCCGCTGAGGAGAAGGTGATGGTCAATTTTTCGTAAACTTCACTCTTTCATAAGAAAAACATTCTAAGCCATGAACAATTCTAGCTTTGTGAATAACTTTGCAAATTACAAGAATCTGCATTGAGTTAGGTACTAAACTACTCGTAGACTTGCGACATCAAGGAAAACCCACCTGGCCATAAAATGTAGAAGAATGGAAGGATGGAGAATTTTATGGAGACTCTTTTCACCTAAGAGAAATTAGAACTAGACCTAGACATACCTAGACTTAACCAAGACACAAAAATTTCCACTTTTTGCAAAATGGATACAGGGTGAAAAGTGCGGCAACAACTAGCTCTAACTGGGGACTTGGGTAGAGCATACCCAAGCAAGGAACTCAAAATCTCTGGTTTTTCAAAAATAAAAGGTGTCAGCACAACAAAACAAAAGCAAGGAAAAATAGGAAAACAAAGGCAAGGAAGGAAAATGAACTAGGAAAATGCAGCAAGAAACTAATCATAACTATAATACAATACAAGGGTTACCTGCTTTCAATTTGAAATTTAATAAAGCTTCAGATCCTAACCATTATAAGAAGTCAGGGGTAGCACTTTGCCATCTTGATAAGCTAGTTTGAAAGAAGGGTATGTGCAGGATCATGGTGTGCCAAAAAGTGGCAATGTGAAAAAAAAAGAGTTTGAAGACGCCTAAAAGCGCTTCAAAATCCGCTTTGACTTTCTTTTACCTATCCAGGAACCAAACCTAGAAGGTTAAGCCGAGCCTTATCGGATATCCGATATCATATCCAATATCCGATATCATATCAAATATCCGATTTGATATCGGATATCCGATTTAAAATCCAATATCCGACTAATAATTAAAATCATATAATAGTATGATATATTATTTAATATTATTATTATTATAATTATTATACTATAATAAAATAATATTATTATAATTATTATTATACTATAATATAATAATATTATTATTATAATAATTATTATACTATAATATAATAATAATATTATTATTATATTATAATCGTATAATATTATACTATAATAATAATATTATAATAACATATTATATTATAATAATATAATATAATATAATATTTCATATATTATAATATATAGTAATGTAATATAATATATATATATAATATAATATAATAATAAAAAGTAATATCTTATAATATAATATATAATAAAAAAGTATAATACTATAAATTATAATAATATAGTATAATAATAATATTTTATATTATAATATATAGTAAATTAATATAATAAATATCAAATATAATATAAAAATATATAAAATCTAATATATATGTTATATTATATATATTGTCATATCGGATATCTGATGTTCTATCGGATATCTGATATAATATCGGATATCCGATACCTATGCATGGATTAAACACAAAATCACAAACCCGCGGCCCTTATTTTCACGCAAATTTGGGCTAGTCAAATCGAATATTAGATACCAAATCGGATATCAAATAGCAAATCGGATATCAGATATCAGGTATGTTTTTCCACCCTCCCCTGACTCATTTTTAACCTAAATTTAATAGATTTTAACATGATTTTGTTTGTTTTAGTTGAATCTAGGGTTTTTTTTGACAAAAATGGTTAAAATTTAGATTTCTTTTTAATATATATTACGTTTTACAATTCAATAGGAATGGCTGATCAAAATGATGACACTGAGGCAGGGAATAATATTCCTCGCAACCGACCACCAAACGATCTAGTATCCCCACAAAACCGTCCACCAAATGATCCTCTACCTCCTCAAAACCCTCCTCGAATCGAGGATTTGATAAATGAAAATCTCACTGAGTTGAGAGGTTTGCATAGAACATACAATAATGTACTTGCACTGGCTCCTATGTTATCCACGTTAAACACCATAGTGGATAACATTGAAACCCTTACAAACTAACAAAATACTGCTCTTCGTTGGCATGATGAAATGCACCAGATGTTTGATGATGGTTTGGATTATGATGAGGTCGTAGCCCTCAACATAACCAAAGACGATTTGGCAATCCTTTTTGCTAACCCAAAAATGGGTATACCAGTTGACCCAAAGAAAACCAAACAATCGATTAAATGATGCACAAATGACGCCATACGTGAAAATTTTTGGAAACGTTGGTGGATGGTCTTTGATATCCCTCCACATGGCAATTTAGACATACCATTTTATTTCTTTAGAAAATTATATGCAGAATTTGTGTTGAAACTTAAAGTGAACTATTGGAGCATGAAGCCCAACATGGGCTTAGGACTAGGAGCTCCTCAGGATAGACCCTCTTCCCAGCAGAAGAAACTTGGCACTTCCCCCCCCCCCCAACCAATATCGTCCCCCCTCCTCGAGTGCAACATCCAGATATTATGGTAGAGGCTAGCTCTTAGACCATCAGAGCCATTCATAGGCTGAGTAGCCTAATGATATCTCAGGCTAGGTCAGTCCTGCCTCCTCGTGTTGATGATGTTGGTGCCAGTTCATCATCGGCTAGCTCATCACACGTTTGTGTGCCTCACACTTGCATTACATGCAAGAATATTTTCTTGGGTCCCATAGGTGATCTTCTTGAGTATCATTTTGTATTAGACAAGGATACACCAGACGCACGTGCAGAGGCTATAGACCCTAATGCGAGAGAGGAGGGGAATGTAGAGGCATGGAATCCTTCGGTGTCGGTACATGTATACATTTTTTTGTTATGACATATGTGATTTAAAGTTAATTTTTATAATAGAGTAATTTTAATTTTTAAGCCATACTGACTTTTACATTTATGTGATCTTCATTCATGTTTAGTTGATGATCGAGGAGGAGCTCAGACAGATAGATGATACTATACTCTCAGCCATTTCATTTGGCCTTGAGACATCTATGGTACTTTATATCGTGTTCACATTTCTTTTTTCTATTTGATATTGTAGCATATATGGTTGCTAATCTTTCTTTTATCTTGCAGATACCACCTGCCCTAGGGGGACAAAGTGTGAGGGGTGAGCCAGCATGCATTGACAAAGGAAAGGTAATTAGATGTTTTCTAATTGATTAAATATTGATGCATTCTTGTAAAATATTTGTGGTAATATCATTTAATTACATTATTTATTGTATATAGGGTGTGGCTAATGGTGATGAGCCTGTACAGATTCGACATCCTAGATCATCAGGATTTTCTTTCGCACAGAGAGCCCCATTGTATTTATAAGTATCATTTAAAAAAAAAAAATTATTGATGCAGAGGAAAGTATGATTGTTGTTCTATACAATTTCTATGATTTTTTCCGTACCAATAATGATTCATGTCTTGCATATGTTCATCACAACTTAAATAGGATTATATGCTCCTGTCCAATCGACCAAGTTGGTTACAAAGGTTTATTTAATCAAACAAATACCAAATTACTACTTTCCCTCCAAAACTAATATGACCGTTTGAATTTGAAATTCAAATTTCAAACTATAGTTTTTATGCATTCTCTAACTTTCTAAACTATTCCATTGACTCAAAATTGGTCATATGGATTTATTAAATGCAACTAAGTAAATTTCCAGAAAATTGAAGTTTTTATTGTTTTTTCTCCAAACCACCGTACACTCTGATCTCCCTCTTTCAACTGAGATCACATATGACATATATAAAGGTCTACATGACCATTGGAACAACCATATAGGCGTTCCCAACCATAAAACAAACAAACAACCAGTTTTTGCTAATACTATTTAGACTCTAAATACCCTATTCTAAGGCCTTTTGGTCCCATGGAGTCACTTGGTTTATAACCAAACCAAAATGCTTGTGGGCCTTACATGTGCCTTTATTACAAAACATAGACCAACTTGTAAAATATGGACCAAACCTTTATTCCAACTTCCTAATCTACTTGAATCCTCGCTTTCATGGAGTGGCAAGGTGTCCGGGAATAGAGATACTTGTTCCCCCCTGCCACATAGGTTAGGTGCCCTGCACCACCTTTCCTCTCTCTCATTCTGAACACTAGTCCACCAAGTGAGTGATGTTCCTCTCAGTCTTGCTGTTGCTACTTTTACCTTCTTATCTGCCTCTATGTCTTCAAGATCAAAGTAGTTCTCAAGGGCCTCTATCCACCCTAGCTCTTCTTCACTATCCATTTTACCCTAGTATAATTGAAAATCAATATGGTTCTTCCCACCATTACCTTGTACTGCCTTAATGATTCTCATAAATCTCCTTTCTTCAGGATCATTTGTTGTCTCATGCTCTTGCCTTGCATTACCAACCTCTTCTTCTTCATGGTTCTCTCCATGATTTCTTCCTCTAACCTCTTATCCTCTAGGTTCTTGCCTTTCCTTTTCTAAGGATTTTATCCTTGCAATAAGCTTCAGCCTCTCTCTTCTCATCTGTCTTTCTTCCCTCACTCTAGATGCTTCAAGTTCTCTCCTCTCTCTTTTCTCTTTTGCCAACTCTTCTCTCAATTCTTCAAGTTCTCTAGCCATTTTATTTTTAGGAGGCATTTTCACAACAAGTTTTCTTCCTTCCCAAGGGCCAACTCACTGATTCTCTTTCTTTCCTCACCAAGAAATCTCTGGACACCACTTATGTACCTTTCAACTCTGGGACACACAAGGAGGAATTAGACACACCAAGGCTTCAACAAAGGGACCAGCACACTAAGGATTTTCAAGATTATAGGTCTTGGTCACACTCCTAAACACCCAAACTTCAAAACCCTCCTTAAAATGGCTTAAAAACTAGGGCCTGCTTGTTCAAACCCCAAAACTCAATTCTAGAACATTTTGACTTGTCTAATGACAAGATATGATCATGACAACCTACATGAACCTATCAAATGACTCATCTACCATATGAAATCCTAAAATCCTATCTCATGCCCAATTACAACTTTCTTCCACATATGAGTCCAACATTATAACTTTTTATGCTTCTATGAGCCATAATTGGTGCAAGGATTGCCCAATTGACTTCAAGAGATGTTCCATGACCTCTGTAATGCCTTGGATCTTCAATGTTCCTCTGATGAGCATGGGATGCTCTTGCATCACTTATCTTCATAAATAAATTCAAAACTAATTTTCGTGATATTAGCAGCTACTATTTTGTATCTCATAGGAGACTCCTAGTGCACATGAGGTTTGACAGGACAGTTATGTAGATTTGATGATGCAACCACTCACTCTTGAGGAGGAGCCTACAATAGTAAGTTGTAGTTTGAATTCATCATTAAATATGTTATAAATTTAGCATGCTATGAATTATAATGTTATAGTTTAAATTGTAGATTCATCTGACAAAGGTATTTGAACATATACAGCCCACAATCACAGAGGTACCAACATTGTCGAGGGCATACGAGAGGACTCTTGACCGGCACAGGAGGTCGACGAGAGAGGTATTTATTATGAAATTTTGATAGTATTAATCTCCAATACGGAAAAGATCATTATGCATTTGAGTAATTCAATGTTAGATACATAGAATCATATAAATTTAGTAGTCTAACTTTGGGTTTTCCTTTTTTGTTTATGTAGGAGGCATCCGATCCACCTAGTGTAGCGAAGAGGCTGCATTTTGATCATCCACCAGCACCCTAGGATAGTATAGTTTTCGTAGGATGCATCATGAGACATTTTGAGATGGCATATGCCACATTGTATATAGTAACATTGATATTATACACATTCTGATGGCAGGATCAGCCACATTTTGTATATGGATCTATGTATTTTGATATATATATATATATATATATATGAGTACTTTGTCTATGGATACATTTATTTTGATATATATTTTTGTCATTTACGTGCACAATGATATACATTTTAATTTAGTATCTAGTATTGTTCAATTAATCGTGGATCATGTGTCATGCCCTAAATTTTACTAGTAAAAACACAACAATTTTTTTTTTTTTGTAGCTTATGAAGTCGCATAAGAAATTACATATTGTAAAACAAGGTTATCATTGAATAGGAGTTCAAGACTCATGTGAATAGTGTGAAGGTGTTAACATTTTAGTCACAGGTGGTTTTCAAATAGATTGGATGATAGTCTAGTTCAAGTTAGCGTCACGAGTCAAACGAGCAAGTTCAAGATACAACACTCATAAATTAGTGAGGTAATTCATATCCTAACAAGCCTCTAATACTAATATTCTATTAGGGTATATCAGTTGTATCATATGGACTAGGTCGTGATTCTAGCATGTAAGGGAAGGGGATCAGAATTACTTATTATCCTCATTACCAATGTACACACATTCATTAATCATTACAATATATATTAATGTGACAATTACTATATTACTATATCCTCATTATCTATCAACATTGCTTCCTCACCAAACTAGCAATCACTACAGTTTTCTAAACACAAAAATTATTATTTCAATACATAAATTGAACTCACTCTAACAAAAGACAATTACTAACTATCTAGCTCATCAACTACTAACTAATCTAGCTACATTGCCATGCTTTTACATTTACTATTTTAATTACTATAATTACTATACTATTACATTTACTTTTTACATTAAATTACATCTAACTATTCACCATAAGCTCAATTTCTCACTATCAATATTATTATTATCAAAGCATGTTAAGATTCAAAGTAGTTTCATAGTATGAATTAGTAAGCACATAAAATGAGGAACTCTTAGTAAGTCTAAGGGCCAATTCAAAGTACTTAACTCAATAATAATTCATGATCTGTATTTAAACACATCCTACTACACCATCGTATTGAGTGTGTCAATTTAAATTTGTTAGATGAATTGTTTATGCAAGGATTAGGTGCAAGCGTATAAATAAGGTTTTTATATAACATACCTTATCATTCTGACATATATGTATCAATGTATCAATGTTATTTATTGACTAGATAAAACTAGATTTGAGTTATTATTTTAATCCACCATCGATCCTTATCCTTGATTCTCCAATCCCATCATCTTGACAACTTACTTCATATTAAAACCCTATTATACGTACATCCAATCAATCTTGGCTTTTATTTTATTTTTGAGTTAAATATTTAAATTTGTCATATTCTCTAACATGCACACTAATATGCCTTTATTTATTTAATTACTAATTTATTATTTGAGTTTTGGATGTGACTTAGAGGTCACAAGATTGTAATGTGTACCATTCTGTCACTTAGAAAATATATTAGTCTAGGACACTCATTAGTCTCTATATGCTATTATTATTTTTATTTTTATTGGATAGTAGTCTAGAATCTGGGAATATTCTTTAATATTTTATTGCTCTATATTAAGGAAGGGATTTATTTGTCTTTACCATACATTTTCTAGAGAGGAAAATGCATATCTGCAACAATGTATCTCATAGATTTTATTATGTCTTCTCTTACAACAAACTTCATTTTTTTATATCATAAAATTAATTTGATGATTTTCTTGCTTAGAATTGCATTAAGCTTGGTAATTAAAATCAATGTTATCCATGCATGTGATATGAACATAAAAATTTCCTTTCAAATTATTGAGTGCACAACAAGATTGTAAGCAATCTACTAAGTTTTAAATTTATACAATCAATGGTATCACATAACATCTATGGATTGTTATTATCAACTAGTCATTTACAATACCACAAGGAGAAAACTTTCTTTCACATTTTCAAATGATAACAATGATGTCAAAGCAAATCTGTGACTCGTACCAATGCTTTCATAACAATATAAACTCCAAATGAAACATGCATATACAACCTTATCAATTATTTCTTCTACACGTACATTAGGTAACAATGATACAATCTCCTTCCATCACAATGGGGCAACATGAGGGACTTTTCAAAATCATAAGGAACATGGACATTGAAAGATATGGACAATGAGTAGCATGAACATTGTCCAACATGATCATTGAGAACATGAACAAGCTGGTGAATCCTCCTTCACAAATGAGGGCACAATGTCAAGTTTTCTCATCCAACATCAATCTGCAAGATGATCATTCCAAGCCATTTCCATTGCTCCCTTGGACACAAATTTGCATATGCAACACAACAAAATAACAAGGACCATGGGTGCTTTCCACCCAACCATAGGCCTCAAAGAGACCACCCCCATGCTAGGGAACAAGGCTCAAACTGGGATACACATACAATTTTTCAATGCATAAACATTACATTTCAAACTTGAACAATTTCCCCCCAAGACTATTTCACAATGGCTTCACAGATAGAACCATAAACATAGGGTGAAGGTGTGTTCTAAAATGGATACTTTCCATACCAAACCATATTTTCAATAAATAATTTTCATGCCCTCTCGGGGCTATCATAATTCACCAAATTTCATGCCCTCTCGGGGCTATCATAAATGAACCATTTAATGCCCTCTCGGGGCCTCCACATTTCCTCCTCCAAACCCACTACCATCAGCTGTAACTCCTCAAACTTTCTTTCTACACCATACTTTCCTTATCACCCCCAGTAAGATATGAAATGCTATGGCATACAATGGAGCCCATACTTTAAGGTTCTCAATACATTTTTCGAACCCAACTTAAGCCCTTCACCCTGGACTTCTCTTCCCTTCCCACAAGGGTGAGTGTAAGTCCCAATCCCATAACAATACTCAAGCACAACACAAGAAAACAAAACCAAGTAGAAATAAAAAAAGAAATTTTCAAGAGCACATCACATTTTCACAACACAATATCAACACCCATAATACAACAAGGAAATAGACGAAATCCAAACCTCATACTCACAATACTCCACATAATACAACAAGATGCACAATGGTGTCACACTAATCTACATGGAATGAACACCATTGAAGCACTCACATGAATGCTACTCCACAATGCAATGCAATGCATACTCCATTGATAAACTCCACACTTGCATATTTTCTTAACCATGCTAAAAGAAAGAAATGGAAAAGAAGCAAGTTTGAGATACCAACCTTGGTCCAACCTAGGGTAAGGATAGTTGTAGTAGAGCTCCCCTAATCTCCCTCCAAAACCTATGTGTCTCTAAAATTAGAGAGTGCGCAAACACCCCACTAGTTTGGCCAAGACCCTCTAATAAAGCCTTCCCACTAACTTATTTTAGTAAAAACACTAAGCCACTCCATCCTTACGAACTTGTCTCCTCTAACGGTTCATCGATAGCCCTCACGAGCTCTGAGTTATGACCCTCGAAGGATCGACCTCAAAATGCACTTAGAGCACCTTGAAGACTCCTCGGTACGGGGTGGCCACAAATGATGGATGGTCTTCATGGCTAGAACAAGGGTGTGACTAGGGTTCACCTACCCATCTGGAGCTAATGGAACTGATGATTCGGTGCCAAGATCAGCGGTTTCAAACTTACGCTGTGGTGCACCTATGAACTGAGGCACACTGTGAGTTTTGGCATCGAGCGAGATTGTTGTGCTGAATCCAAACGGAATGTGATCTCTCAAAAATGAGATAGGTTATTTTAGGCCTCAAGATGACCGTCTTGTAGCATTTGACAGTTCATTGATAGCCCTCACGAGCTCTGAGTTATGACCCTTGAAGGATCAACCTCAAAATGCACTTAGAGCACCTTGAAGACTCCTTGTTATGGGGTGGCCGCAAATGATGGATGGTCTTTATGGCCAGAACAAGGGTGTGACTAGGGTTCACCCGCCCATTCAGAGCTAATGGCACTGACAATTCAATGCCAAGATCAGAGATTTCAAAGTTACACTGTGGTGCACCTATGAACTGAGGCACACTGCGAGTTTTGGCATCGAGCGAGATCGCTATGCTAAATCCAAACAGAATGTGATCTCTCAAAAATGAGATAGGTTATTTTAGGCCTTAGGATCACCGTCCTATAGTATTTGACAGTTCATCGATAGCCCTCACGAGCTCTGAGTTATGACCCTCGAAAGATCGACCTCCAAATGCACTTAGAGCACCTTGGAGACTCCTTAGTACGGGGTGGCCGCAAATGATGGATGGTCTTTGTGGCCAGAAAAAGGGTGTGGCTAGGGTTCACCCACCCATTCAGAGCTAATGGCATTGACGATTTGATGCCAAGATCAACGGTTTCAAAGTTACGATGTGGTGCACCTATGAACTGAGGCACACTACGAGTTTTGACATCGAGCGAGATCGCTGTGCTGAATCCAAACGGAATGTGATCTCTCAAAAATGAGATAGGTTATTTTAGGCCTCAGGATCACCATCATGTAGCATTTGACAGTTCATCGATAGCCCTCACAAGCTCTGAGTTATGACCCTCGAAAGATCAACCTCCAAATGCACTTAGAGCACCTTGGAGACTCCTCGGTACGGGGTGGCCGCAAATGATGGATGGTCTTCGTGGCCAAAAAAAGGGTGTGACTAGGGTTCACCCGCCCATTCAGAGCTAATGGCACTGACGATTCGATGCCAAGATCAACGGTTTCAAAGTTACGCTGTGGTGCACCTATGAACTGAGGCACACTGCAAGTTTTGGCATCGAGCAAGATCGTTGTGCTGAATCCAAACAAAATGTGATCTCTCAAAAATGAGATAGGTTATTTTAGGCCTCAAGATCACCATCCTATAACATTTGACAGTTCATCGATAGCCCTCACGAGCTTTGAGTTATGACCCTCGACAGATCGACCTCCAAATGCACTTAGAGCACCTTGGAGACTCCTCAGTACGGGGTGGCCGCAAATGATGGATGGTCTTCGTGGCCAGAACAAGGGTGTGACTAGGTTTCACCCGTCCATCCAGAGCTAATGGCGCTGATGATTTGATTCCAAGATCAGCGGTTTCAAAGTTACGCTGTGGTGCACCTATGAACTGAGGCACACTGCAAGTTTTGGCATCGAACGAGATCGTTGTGCTGAATCCAAACGGAATGTGATCTCTTAAAAATGAGATAGGTTATTTTAGGCCTTAGGATCACCGTCCTATAGCATTTGACAGTTCATCGATAGCCCTCACGAGCTTTGAGTTATGACCCTCGAAAGATCGACCTCCGAATGCACTTAGAGCACCTTGGAGACTCCTCAGTTCGAGGTGGCCGCAAATGATGGATGATTGTTTGAAGACTACTCCATGTGTCACTATCTTTCTTGGAAAAAAAATTTCTTTTGAACATCAAGCTTGCAATATTATCAATTATTGTCAAACTTTTTCAACCAAGTCAAAACGTCAAATGCAAATATTTGTTTGCATTTTTTGCTAAGGGGAGTTTCATAAATTGACTTTGATTTTCTATGTCTCTAGTGCTTGAACATGCTTAAAATGGCTCTTTGGTCTTAGAGGTATTGGTATTTTCTAACTTCATGGTCTATGATATGCATACTAAGAATTTCTTTCACTAAATGGTTTCCTTGATCTATTGACTACACTTAAATTTGTTCACTTGTCATCTCTCTTTCTATATGTTCAATACAAAGAGCTAGAAGAGACAAATAATCTTTCTTACCTTCATCTCTCTAAGCACATGATAGAAATCAATTCTAAGCTTGAGAAAAGGTTAGACGAGAATATTGCATTCTTAAATTAATCTCCCTTAAGACCTTTACATACACATGGGGCATTCTTAAATTAATATCCATGGAAGAAAATTTTATAAAACTAAAGATTCCATAGTGTTGAAACATAAAATCCAAGATCTCATTTATGATGGGATTGTTGATACCTCTAATGACTCATCCACTCATAGCCTTCATATCCAACTTCATATCATGTCATTATGCATGTGCTATCTTGCTTATTGGCTTTAATTTCTTATCCTACATGCTATCTTCTTTCATGGATTTCATGGCTTATCCCAAATGTGCTTCATACAACTTTTCAATATGAAAGTCTTTCAAAACATTATACAATATTATGACTCTTTATGCTTTCAAATGCTATGATTGGTTGCAAAATGGAAGAAATCAAGTATTCTAATTGTTCATCCATACTTTCTAGATTTTTCTTATTTGATTAGTTTGATAAAAATAGTTTTAATAATCATAATGTCAGCTTTATGTCAAATAAGGAAAAAACCAAATTTGTAATAAGATATCCGCACGCAATTATCTTTCATATAGTTATAAATGCTCTTAAAATTGTCGTTATAGCCTTTTATCACATGCAAATATGATTTGGAAGAACTTGTTCAATATCTTCCTCTTATAATTCCTTACAAAGAACCTACCAAAATACAAAAACCATATACAAAAAACTACACATTTTACATCATAAATTTTAGAAATTCTCCCCAATACCAACCCCCCTCCAACTCTTCATGATGCACCTACATTCCAATATCATACAAAAATTAGTAACTTATTGTATTAAACAAGATAATCATCAATTCATTAAATCATTATGAAGAAAATAACATAAGAAGTATATATACCTAGTCGAGTATTCCAATAGGGTCCTCTCTCTATTTTAGGGTCTCCAACAAGGCTTCATGATCAGCATTAGCAATAGTAAAAAGTTCTTTTACTTTTGGTCTTCCTTGATGCTTCAATAACTTTACATTTGTTGCTATAATAAGATGTGGATATATGAGAATTACTTTGTGCTTCTGATAGTCTTCGAATGCAGGAATTATGTTCCTTCTAAGCATGTATGTCTGCAACCATGTTCCAGCAAAAACCACTGAAACAGTAGGATACATGAATCCATCATCATCTGTGATCGGTTGTGCAAGTTTTTTTTTTCCTCTTACACAACGTGCTAACCAATAATCAAATTTCTCATCATTCTCCTGTGGTGCAACCAATGCAGAGACATGTCTTGGCTGAAGTAGATCTGATAGATGATTATGCTCAAGTGAACTTTCCATGTCATCATTTTTGATAGAGGGTATGATAGACAATGGAGTAAGATAATGTGGAGCCCATGTGTCCACCCACTCACTTCACTCACAGTGATCCCAATCACACTGAAAACAAGCTAGTTTTCATATCCAAATGGTCCATGTACTAGAATTAGAGCTCCGAAATGAATGCATTTTTGATGAGTCTCTCACTGTAGCACAATTTGATCTATCACCTATGGACCCTTCCTCAACCAACCAAAAGAACCTGCATACCAATTAATTAAGAGTCCCCCCCTGTGATAATGCTAAACTACACCAATCAACAATGCTACGAGCATCAAGAAGCTCTGTTGTTGAAATCTTTAGTTGCTCCTTAACTAGAGCTCTCTTCACACATGCCCCTACTCCATCATGTTCTCCTTTTCCATGGTGGGACTCAAAAAAACTCCAAATATGAGGTACCCCTCTCTCTACGTGCATCCTACACAACCAATAAAACATGCGAGCATTCTTGAATTGACTTGTACAGTTATCTGGCCAAATGATATGTCTATCCATAGCAATTGCATGCTCATGTAAGAAATCAAAAAAATTCTCAAAACAATGTTGCACAAACTCATGAGAGTGAGATCTATCATCACTCATATAAAAATGATACTCTCTAATAATCTTTCGATTATCTTCCGCACTATCAAGGGCATGTCTATATGTTATGTGAACAAAAATTACAATCTGAATAGAGTTGTAATACTAAGATTGTGTCTCATTTTGAGGTTGCAATGTGTAGTTCTCAGCAAAATCAACAACTAATATAATAGTGCCAATGGGAAAAGTCTCCTTACACGTTCTAAATTGTTGATCCAACCACTAAGACCTGTGACTATGTCTTGCATACTTGTAAAAAAGATTTGCCTTGAAATCTGAAATAAAATTAGCCACATTGATATCTTTTCCAACCAATTCACATCTAGAGCTCTCACTCCCACTCTTCAATGTGTATTTCACCATTTCATAGACCCTTTTTTTCACTATTGTCTTTCCAAGATTTTGTTCACACCCCTCATGGAAACATGTGTCAAACTTGGATAAGCCACCACATTCTGGACACTTCTCATTTAAGAAAGCATTTTTATAAAAGGAACAACCATCAACTCTACGACATAAGAGTTGATCTAACAAGTCTCTTGATGATTTTGGAAGCCCACTAGTCCCACAATCCTCCAACATTTCTTTACTATGCAAAGTAGAACAGATGGAGTGTAATAGTTCATGGTGCATAGAAAACTCAACATGATATTTGCAACAACATGTATTTCAAATTTTGAGTGGCACACAATAAAATGGCTTCAAAGATTCAAAAGCCCTTTGTGATATATGAACACTTGGATGACTCTCTCTAAATTGTTTGAACAACATAGTTTGACTTACCTCCAAATAGTGTTTAGGATGTGGCGTGCAGTCTCAGATGCCAATTCTGAACTTTAAGACATCTTTAGCATTGGGTGATACTCGTGAGTTAGAGTGCCAAAATTGTATAATTTCTTCCTTCACATCGTCGGATAGCTTCTTATCAAAACATGGAAGTCTCCCACCAAATGCCCATGTTTCATTTTGAAGAGGATCATCAATTTTCTCTCGTCAACTAAGTGCTCTTCTCAAAGTAGTACGATTTAGATTCAAATCAATACAAGTTTGTCTCATATATCTACCCTTTATCAAATGATGACTTACCAAAGAGGTTGTAATAACCCTTCGAGCAGCTCTATTATCTTTCTCTCTGCTATTTTTCCCAACGCTATTGAGAGCACTGAAAAGATTCTTCACAATAATGGCATTTCTTTCCAACTTTTTATTGACATGAATTTTCAATTTGGAAAGCATAGGTCTCATCTTTTGCATCTTTAATAAGTGCATGAAAAGATGACATTGCTCTACCACTGTCTTGTTGCTGAAAAACATCTGATATAGTCTTGAAGCCCATAACCGAATGGTTCTTTCTATTTTTTTCCCTTCCAAACTAGTCATAATCATTTCATCAATTTCAATTATCCATTTTGGTGTTTTAGAACCTTCATGTCGATTATAATTAGGAGATATGTAAGGTTCTTGTGCATTATTTTCCTGTGCATTGTCATCTTCGACATGGTCAATTATGCAATTTGGATTATGACTTGGTGGCATTTCTTCTTCAAAATTTTCAATCTCTATATTTTCAATTTCCACATTATCATTTTCAATAGGTACACTTTCATTCCCCAACTGTACATTTTCATTATCTGACTCTATGATTTCACCTTCTATTAATTCATCGTCAACTTGATTGATATTTAGCATACCTTTTTTTTTTTTCGGTGTTTCATTTTGTCCTTTTCCCTATATGTCGCAATGTCTTCATTGGATATCTTCCTTTTACGTTTATTCTTTCGACGACTGTTGCTCCCCATTCAGATGAAAAATTTGAACACCTAAGGTTATATTTTCGAATTCTTTTCAATTGGTTGGGCCCCAAAATGTGACTTTTTACAAATCCAGTGAAAAAAGAGGTAAAAAAGTAATGTTGTCGGGTCTGTAGGGACAGTCAAATATTTGAAATCGATGCCAGTAAAATCAGATATTTGATAACAAATCGGATATCCGATATAGGAAAATGACTTTTGGGGGGAAAACTTGCTAAGGTTTCCCTCCTTTGGCACAATAATATTAATATTATGAAAATATTTGGAGGCAAACGACTTTTTATTTATAACTAAGTTAATACTATATAAGTATTAGTATAAAATATCAATAATATTAATATATAATAGTATTAATATACCTATAGTATCAATATTATTATAATACCTATAATAGTATTAATATTATTAATATAGATATAATAGTGTAAATATATAGTGTTTATTTATATTAAGCTACAATATATAGTATTAATATATATTATTATTATAGCTATAATAATATTATTATTATTACTATACATATAATAATATTAATATTTAGTGTTTATTTATATTATAAATATTATCCTAAAATAGTATAAATAGTATATCCTAAAATATTACGTTATATATACTAAAATATTACATTATTATATAGATATATTAATAAAAAACATATTAATATAATAATATTTATAATATATATTATATTTAATAAAAATATTACGTTGTTATATATATATATTATATTTTTATACATATTAAAATAATAATATATAATACAAAGAGGGTCATCATTTAATGGGTCAAAGGGGGTTATAGGTCACCCTATGACCCCCTTTGACCCATATGAACGATTCGACTATGTCCCTAGGGGTCCTAGGACCCCTAGGGACATATGTCATCATTTAATGGGTCAAAGGGGGTCATAGGTCACCCTATGACCTCTATTGACCCATATGAACAATTAGACTATGTCCCTAAGGGTCCTAGGACTCCTAGGGACATATGTCCTCATTTAATGGGTCAAAGAGGGTCATAGGTCACCCTATGACCACCTTTGACCCATATAACCCATTCGAATATGTCCCTTGGGGTCCGAGGATGCCTAGGGACATATGTCATCATTTAATTGGTCAAATTGGGTCATAGGTCTCTCTATCACCCCCTTTGACCCATATGAACTATTCGACTATGTCCCTAGGGGTCCTAGGCCTCCTAGGGACATATGTCATTGTTTAATGGGTCAAAGGGGGTCATAGGTCACCCTATGACCTCCTTTGACCCATATGAATGATTCGATTATGTCCTTAGGGGTCCTAGGACCCCTAGGGACATATGTCATTGTTTAATGGGTCAAAGAGGGTCATAGGTCACCCTATGACCTCCTTTGACCCATATGAACGATTCGACTATGTCCCTAGGGGTCCTAGGACCCCTAGGGACATATGTCATCATTTAATGGGTCAAAAAGGGTCATAGGTCACCCTATGAACCCCTTTGACCCATATGAACGATACGAATATGTCCCTAGGGGTCCTAGGACTGCTAGGGACATATGTCATCGTTTAATGGGTCAAAGATGGTCATAGGTCACCCTATGACCCCCTTTGACCCATATTACCCATTCGAATATGCCCCTTAGGGTTCAAGGACCCCTAGGGACATATGTTGTCATTTAATGGGTCAAAGAGGGTCATAGGTCACCGTATGACCCCCTTTGACCCATATTACCCATTCAAATATGTTCCTAGGGTTCCTAGGACCCCTAGAGACATATGTCATCGTTTAATAGGTCAAAAGGGTTCATAGGTCACCCTATCACCCCCTTTGACTATTATGAACGATTCGAATATGTCCATAGGGGTCCTAGGACCCCTAGGGACATATGTTGTCATTTAATGGGTCAAAGAGGGTCATAGGTTACCCTATGACCCCATTTAACCCATATTACCCATTCGAATATGTCCCTATGGGTCCTAGGACCCCTAGGGACATATGTCATCGTTTAATGGGTCAAAGGGGGTCATAGGTCACCCTATGACCTCCTTTGACCCATATGAACGATTTGATTATGTCCCTAGGGGTCCTAGGACCTCTAGGGACATATGTCATCGTTTAATGGGTTAAAGAGCGTCATAGGTCACCATATGACCCCCTTTGACCCATATGAACCATACAAATATGTCCCTAGGGGTCCTAGGACCACTAGGGACATATGTCATCATTTAATGGGTCAAAGGGAGTCATAGGTCACCCTATGACCCCCTTTGACCCATATGAACGATTGAAATATGTCCCTACGGGTCCTAGGAACCCTAAGGACATATGTCATCGTTTAATGGGTCAAAGAGGGTCATAGGTCACCCTATGACCCCCTTTGACCCATATAACCCATTCGAATATGTCCCTTGGGGTTTGAGGACCCCTAGGGACATATGTCGTCATTTAATGGGTCAAAGGGGGACCTATGACCCCCTTTGAACCATATGAACGATTCAACTATGTCCCTAGGGGTCCTAGGACCCCTAGGAACATATGTCATTGTTTAATGGGTCAAAGGGGGTCATAGGTCACCGTATGACCTCCTTTGACCCATATGAATGATTTAACTATGTCCCTTGGGGTCTTAGGACTGGTAGGGACATATGTCATCATTTAATGGGTTAGAGAGGGTCATAGGTCACCCTATGACCCCCTTTGACCCATAATAGCCATTCAAATATGTCCCTAGGGGTCTTAGGACCCCTAGAGACATATATCGTCATTTAATGGTTCAAAGAGGCTCATAGGTCAGCCTATGACCCCCTTTGACCCATATGAAGGATTCAAATATGTCCGTAGGGGTCCTAGGATCCCTAGGGACATATGTCATCGTTTAATGGGTCAAAGAGGGTCCTAGGTTACTGTTACCTCTGGTTTTACCGCCAAGAATTTAAATTTTGAAAGTGTGACTCGTGCAACGGTTAGTCTTGAATAAGTATTTTAATGTTACAACCTGCAAGCTTCTGGCCGTCAGATCTAAGCGGTACTAACGGTTGGCACCATCGCGCTATAAGGGAAATGCACGATATTTATTATAGTGCGATGATGCCCTTACGAGACATTGCAGGGGTGGTTCCAGCGTTCCGCGAGTCGAGAAAGGTTCTTGACGCCCTTGGCGCTATGTCGCTATTGCATATCGGCCAAAAAATCTCCATAGCGACATAGCGCCCGACAGAAATAGTCACGGCGGCAAGTTTCAACGACCAGCGGAATCAGGTATTGCAGCGACAAACCAGGACGAACCACGTGTGCCAGGTCAAAGCTCTTGTTGGCACGACTAACACAGTCGGGGCTTACGTTCACCACCGTTGGATCGGCTCAGATCAACGGTAAGCACCATCGTGCTATGGAGGAGTTACGCGAGGGTTATGACAGTGACATCGCACCCTAGTAACGCGTGGCAGGTGGGGCCAAGTCTCAAGGCGATGCCAGGTGTATCGACATGGAGGGCAGAAGCATGAGGTATGACGAGTCCTCACAATCATCGGATTGGGTCGCATCAACGGATGGCGCCATCTCGCTATGGCGGAGATGTGCAAATTTTATCATAGCGACATGGCAACCATCCGCCATGTGGATCGACAGGAGCAAGTCTCATCAAGGATTGCCAGGTGTCATCCAGAGTGTGGTGCAGTTATAGATATGGCGTCGAGTGGGATGGGTCCAGTCGCAGATCGTAGAGTACGACAGGTCAAAAGTTTCATGGTGGTGGGCAAACAAGTTTCACAGCCCAGAGGTTTCAAAAATATGGTGAGGCACCATGGCGCCAATGGAAAACCCATGCATTTTCCAATGGTGACATATTGCCCAAACGAAAAGTTCACCATGGCAAGGAATGATTAGACGGATGGGTCCCAGCGGGTACTGTGCAAGCGCAGTTGACGTGGTGAATTGGATGGGGACACGTGTAAATCTCAGGGCACGCTGTCAGTGGGCTCTATGGCGCTATGGGAATTTGGCCTTGATTTTCACATAGCGACATGGCACCTAGCTGACACGTGGTCGCACTGCGGATCAGGTCTTGGGTTGCCAACTAGTGTTTCGTCAAACCAAATAAGGAGGTGCCATGTGTATGAGTCGGCGCACGGCGTACAGTGGGCCCAGTAGTCTCAGCACAAATGGAGAGCCTTCACGATCGTCAGATCCGCAGGGATCTACGACTGGCGTTGTCTCGCTATCGAGACTTACCCGAGAGTTAACGTCGACGACATAGCGCCCGTGCGCCACGTGTCCTGGTGGAACCATGTTTCGTGTAGCTGGCGCAGTAAGGATTAAGCGATCGTCGAACCAATAGGGAAGTGCCACATGTACCACGGGCTGAGTGATTTACAAGGGAAAGGGGTCGTAGAATGACGAGTCTCCATGATCATTGGATTAAGGCCGATCGACGGTAGGCGCCATCGTGCTATGGCAGAGATGTGTGAGGGTTATGTTGGTGACACATCGCCTTGTCGACACGTGTCCTGTCGGCGTAGTCTAGGATGGCGGTTGGCAGTTAGTGTAACTGTCACAGTCATGATAGTATTCAAGGTGGCACGATTAAGTCCAATGAAGGTTGGTCAACTGCGGGAGGACCTCCAGGTGGAAAAATCAAGAAATATAATTGGCTCGCGCAGCCTAGTTGACGCATAAGGAGCCCGGTTGACCTTTTGACTTTGACGGATTCATGAACCAAGAAGCAAAGATAATCAATTTTGTCATGCGATCTGATCTCCATGATCAATCTCGACCTACCAGAGTAAATGTAAAACACAGAATGACACTCCATCCATCCGTTGATCCATCTACCAGGTTGGAGCACAGTTATGGCATCGTTTTCAGTCTTCTCAGGACATTATTGGCGAAAGAGATCAAATTTTCTTGAGATTTTTTCCATGATTGTCTTCCATAGGACTCAATGGCAGGTAGTTGCAGGGTCATTTCAACAGTAAAAGATCTCAGTTACGCCTAAACTATAAAGGTAGATTTTGTACATTTAGTAAGGGTCGACTCTTCTTAATTTTCTCGGCTGTTGCTCGCAGACTTGCAGTGTAAAATCCCTTTGTCTCTGAGCTAGATAAAACATCCTGTATCATCTCTTTCAACCATCAATGTGTATGTGTAGCATTTTGCCTCTCATTGATGTATTGTTGAGATCAATGGCCTGCATACTGTATCTATCTTTGGCCTATTGAATAATATACAAGTGAAATCTTCTGTTCCTGGTGTTATTCAATTGGTCTCCTGATCTGTATGTGGCTGTTGGTCGATATAAGTCTGAATGAATGTATGACCTTGAATGTTACCCTAGTTTCGTAGTGCATATATGGGCAGAAATGAGTTTGAACACTCTGTTTTGGTGCTTTAATGCTCTCTTTCTCCCTTTCCCTTTTGAGAATAGATAGGTGCACCCTGACAGTAAGAGGAAGTCGGCCTTCTGCGAAGACTCAACCTCGCAGTTCAAGTCCCACAGCTTGGAGGTTGTTTCCATGTTTCACTAGGTTGTCCTCACGCATAGGCCGTGGACAAGGGTGCAGACCTAAGTGACAACAGTTTTTGGCACGCTTGGTGGGACTCATATCAGAAGATTTCAAGTCTACTAGTGTCAAGAAGAAAGAATTCTTGAGATAAATGCTAAAGAAGTAGTGCTGGCTTCAGTTTTTGAGCCTTTAAGAGGTTGATTGTTCAAGTACTTGGCGACTCTGAACATCAAAAAAGTTTGGTTCCACACCAAGTTTGCAGTAATTCATGCCCAGGACTGAAACAAGGGCGTCTTCTAGAGGTAAATTTCAATATCAAGAGCTTTCTCTTTCAAATCCTAGGAGAAGAAGGACTAGAACTTCATTATCACCAGTTAGGGGTAGAATAACAGTTGATATACCTGTAAGATCTGTCTCTACTCCCCCTACTGTTCGAACTCAGCCTAGATTGCCATCAACACTCATCAATAGAACACTTGTTTATATGGCACAGCCAAGAGTTCATGCTTTTGCCACCTTTAATGGTGGAAGTCCTCTATTGTTAGCCCAAAGACATGATATACCAATATCTGCACTAAAAAGTATACCTGATTTTATTGGTGAAACTTCTATTTCCCCTTTAGAGCATATCCAAGAGGTAGCGAATGTCTGCAATATTCATGGTATTACAGAAGATGATGTTGCTGTCAGACTTCTAGCCTCATCTTTAAAAGGAAAAGCATTATAGTGGTATAAAGGCTTAGCTCATGGTTCCATAACTGATTGGGATGGACTAGGAGCAAGATTATGCAAACATTTTGAGGATAAGAGTGACCATTTGTCACTACTAGAGCAGCTGACTACAATAAAAAGAGCCCCCCATGAATGTATGACTGATTTTAACTATAGATTCCAAAAGACATGGGATAGTATACCTACTATAGTGAAACCTACCCCTGGTAATGCCTTCTTGCATTACCTTAGAGCTTTCAACAGTGACATTGCCACTACAATCCAAACTATGGGAGGAGATACATTACCGAATGCTTATGAGACAATTATAAAAGCTGAGAACATCCTAATACAAGGAGGAAAGTTGGCTCCAAGGCCTCCTATGCCTTTCTTTCCTGATGTTCCCAACCACCAACCAGCAATAGCCCCCCTTCCTACAATTTCTATGTCACAAGCCCTTACTCCAGTTCCCCAAGCTTCCACATCCTCAAACGGAATAGAGGAACTCAAGGAAATGCTCCAAGGTCTAGTGCTGAATATAGATAAAAGAGAGAGGACTCTGGATAAAAAATTGCAAGAGTAGGGGAAAGAGTTGAAGGACCAAGGGAAGAGATTAGAGGATAGTTTTTCTCTAATAAAAAAAATTAGTAACAAGGTGGTGGCCTTAGAAAGGCAGCAAGCCCAAAGTGGTAAGCCCCCCCAATTACAACATCAGGCCTCGAGTGGTGGTAGGCCTCCTAATCATTGGAATAGCTCTTTTGATCAGAATAGGCAAAATAGTCATGCTGCTGCTGCAAGCTCAAATTAGAGTAGAGCTTTAGTTCCTCAAAATAACTTAGCCCAAGAGCAAGACTTCTGTCCTTCATGTAACTATTCTTATACCTACTACCTATGTCAGAAAGCAGAATCTTATTTGGCCCTAACTGTCCAAGAGTCCGCAGTAAAGCAATCACACAAGGAAGATCATCCCAAGGAGGCCTCATATGTTTAGAGGCAAGGTGATTGCTCTTTTATGAATCACCAGATGGAGGAGCATTGTAATGTAAACCAGGATTCCGTTGCTCATAACACAAGAAGCAAGAAGAGAGCTATGGAACATACTACCCCCCTTTCTCCTGAGCAGGCCTCAACTTCGAGTGTTATACCTCATACACAAAAAGCAAATGAGCAGACAAACACTTCACAACAGCAAAGGCAAGGTCCAAGAAAGGAGGATGCAAGTGATCCCTATGTTGCTCCATCTCAGCCTCTCATGGGTATAGCTCCCAAAGTTTCTACCAAAATTCCTAATGCACCCTTGAGTGTGGTAGAGAAAATAAAGAAAACCAATGTAAGCATTTCCATGTGGGATGCAGTTGCCACCATACCAATGTAGAAAAGGATGCTGCAGCAAGAATTGGAAAAGATCGAGCCCAAAGATCAGTCATCTACCATGGAGAGTGACACTAGTTTAGTACAACCATCAGGTGATGTGGAGACAAATAAAAAGGTTAGACCTCCTCCATTCTATGTTTCTCTGATTACAGGGGGCAAGTAAGTTCATAATTGCATGATAGATTCAAGGGCTAGCAGCTTAGTAATGCCTAGGTGTGTTGCTAATGCTTTAGGAATAAAATATGAGCCCATTATTAGGGATGTGCTACAACTAGATGGGAGTACTGTCAAAACCATAGGCATCCTTAGGAATGTGGAAATGGCCCTACATGCATGCTCTGGTTGTACTATGATTCAAGACATATCTATTGCTAAAGTCAAGCCCTATTTTGCCATCTGTCTTTCAAGAGACTTCACTGCCCAAATAGGTGAATTCATATTTGCTGATTGGTCTTATATGTCATTTAAGACCAGATATGGGGCCAACGCTTCAATTAGAGCAGAACCTCAAGCCCTTCAGCACACTGAACCCTACACTCCCAACTTCATTAATATGAAATGCCCCATTTTGGAGATGGATGAAAATGACATAGTAAATGAGCCTGCCACCTCCATACTAGAGATTCCTGATTTCTTCTTGGATGAGTGGGCAAATACATGTCAGTTTGAGCCTATGTCGAAAACTCTTGAGACAGGCCTTAGTACATATTGCATAATAGAGAAGGAGGCTCAAGTTCCTGATCTTGTTGGAGCTAATGATGACATAAGTGGAATATGGAGTATGTACTTTGATGGCTCAAGGAATAGAAATGGATCAGGGGTTGGTGTTATGTTGATCTCTCCTGCACAAATAAGATACTACTTCTCTTTTAGGCTCCAATTCACTTGTACCAATAATGTGGCCGAGTATGAATCTTTGATCCAAGGTCTCCTACTTGCCCAAAAGAGGGGAATTCAAGCCTTGAAAGTATATGGAGACAGTGAGTTGGTAGTGAACCAAGTGAGAAATCAAAATATCACCAAAAATGACCTGCTCAAGTCTTACAAACACAGAGTCTGGGATTTGCTTGAGGGTTTCCAAGCATTTAATATCCAGAGCATTCCTAGGAAAGAAAACAAATATGCTGATAGACTTGCAGTAGTGGGTGCATCTTATGATGTGCCAGGGAATCTTGAGGAAGAGAAAAAGCAACAAATAAGGGTGGTAGTAAGGCCTGCTATTCTTGATAATAATACTCATTGGCAGGTTTTTGAGTCTGATGAGCAGATTGTGAGTTTCTTGCAGAATGAAGCAAAATTTTCAGAAAGAAATCAGTCAAGACTACAAGATCAGTATGGTGATCAGATCATTCACCTCAGTTCCAAAAAGCTCCCCAAGGGTCTCATTACCTTGGAGAGTGTCTTTAATCCTGATGATCAGAGAAGAGGCAAAGGAATAAATCTAGCTGCAGAAAAGGATGATCATGCTCCAGTTACTATTGCTGATGGAAAATCTCTTTACATGGGGAAGGTATGTTATGAGGCTGAGCAAGAAAATTTCATTCATCTATGTCAAGAATTTAATGATGTGTTTTCTTGGACATATGATGACTTAAAGGGGTTTGACCCTAGTTTGTTTTAGCATACCATAGATTTAGTTGACAGGGTCAAACCAGTAAGGCAAAAATAGAGGCAAGTGAATCCCAAGATTGAACCCTTAATGAGGAAGGAACTATCCAAGTTGATTGAAGCTAACATAATTTTTCCTATCAAACACTCATCATGGGTGGCTAACCTTGTCCCTGTAAGGAAGAAGAATGGAGAAATCAGATTGTGTGTGGACTTTAGGGATCTTAATCAGACTTCCCTTAAGGATCACCATCCTCTCCCTTCTATGGAGAAAATTCTGTCCAAGATCAATGGGTCAAGGAGGTTCTCTTTTCTTGATGGATTTTCTGGTTATAACCAAGTGTTGGTTAAAGAATTTGACAGATATAAGACAACATTTACTACTAAATGGGGCACCTATGCTTATTGCAAGATGCCATTTGGACTAACAAATGCAGGTGCCACATTCCAAAAGGCAATGGAGGTAGCTTTCAAAATATTAATCGACAAGTTTGTCTTAGTATACCTTGATGATATAACTGTGTATTCCAAGAATGTAAAAGATCATCTTGATCATTTGAGACAGGTATTTCTAAGATGTAGAGAGTTTGGGGTTTCCCTCAACCCAGCCAAGTGTGTCTTTGCTACAAGCCAAGGAAAATTACTGGGACACATTGTATCTAAGGATGGGTTGACCATTGATCCAGAAAGAACAAAAGCAATACTTGCCCTTCCTCTCCCTAAACACAAGAAAGGGCTGCAAAGTTTCCTTGGTAGGATAAATTTTGTAAGAAGGTTTATTCCTAATCTTGCCATCATGGTGAAACCCCTCATAGCCATGCTTAAGAAAGATATGGTCTTCTCATGGACCAAGGAGGGGAAGGAGAGTTTTGAAGAAATTAAGGCAGCCATAGCCTCAGCCCCCACTCTCATGAACCCAAATTTTGAGAAAGATTTCATCCTCTACACTTTAGGTGGTGAGTCAAGTGCTTCTGCTGTCTTGACTTAGACAAATGACAAGAATGAGGAGCAGCCCATAGCCTTCTTTAGTGAAGGACTCAAGGGATATGAAGATAAGTATAGCTTTGTTGAGAAGCAAGCCCTTGCATTCATTAGAGCCTTGAATAAATTTAGACACCTCTTATCCCACAATAGGATCCATTTGTTGGTGCCCCATGCAAGTGTAAAAGACTTCTTGTTAAGCAAGGACATCAGTGAAAAGAGAGCTGGATGGATCACTAGGGTAATGGAATATGATGTTGATATTTAGATTACCAAGTTGGTAAGAGGGAGAGGATTATGAAAAGAAATGTTATCAGGTCAGGATTCAGATGAAGGGACTGCTATGGTAATTGTAGAGCAGCAGGAGGAAAGAAATGTTAATGCCCCAAGGAGCTGGATGGATGACATAAGGAACTTTTTATCTGGGAATGGATACCCTCAGGGATTGGACAGAGCTAAAAGAAGACAATATAGACTGTAGTCCATTCCCTATGTTGTGATTGATAATATCCTATTCAGGAGGGATTTTAATGGGACCTTGTTGAGATGTATTGAAGAGGATCAGGTTGAGAGGATGATTAAAGAACTTCATGATGGCCCTGATGGTGGCCACTTCTCTGCAAGAACAACCACCATGAAGATCATGAGGGCTAGATATTACTGGCCATCTCTGTTCCATGATTGTTATAGGTATGTGAGAAAATGTGAGAGATGTGCTTTTTTCTCAGGCAAACAGAGACTTGTAACTCTTCCTCTTCACCCCATTCAGGTGGATCAGCCCTTCACCCAGTGGGGGTTGGATTTTATAGGCCCCATTAATCCTCCATCTAGTGTAGGTCATAAATGGATCTTGGCTGCTATCGATTATTTCACTAAGTAGACAGAGGCAGTTGCCTTGAAGGATGCTACAGAGCCATCAGTTGTTGAATTCCTTGATGGAATTGTATCTAGGTTTGGAGCTCCTTCTACTATCATCTCAGATAATGCCAAATCTTTTGTTGGAACCTAGATTTGTGCATGGGCAATGAGTCACAATATCTATCTGAGCACATCATCAAATTACTACCCACAGGGCAATGGTTTAGCTGAATCTTCCAACAAAAATTTGATCAGAATCATAAGGAGAATGATAGAAGACAATCAGAGGGTCTGGCATAAAAAATTAAGGACCGCTCTGTGGGCTGATAGGATAACACCCAAGAGATCTATTGGAAACTCACCTTTTGTGTTGGTATATGGTAGGGAGGCTAGACTTCCAATCTCGTTGGAATTCTCATCCTTGGAGTTGGCTCATCAGCTGGAATTGGTTGAAAATAGTTCCATGTCAGTAAGAATGACAGAGTTGATTGAACTGGAAGAAAAGAGAAACAAAGCTATGCAAACCCTAGAGATACACCAGCAGCGGATGAAGAAGAGTTTTGATAAGAAGGCAAGGGCCAGAATCTTCAGAGAGGGAGATTTAGTTCTCAAGTGGGACTCAGACAGAGCAAAACTAGGAAGGCACTCCAAATTTGATCCACTATGGAGTGGCCCTTATCTGATCTCCAGTTGCAAACAGGCCAATGCGTTCCAGCTAAGCAAGCCAAATGGTGAAATTCTGCCCATTCTAGTCAATGGGATCCATCTGAAGCCCTGTTTTTGAAAAAGTTGTGAATCCATGTACATAGTTAGTTTAGTTGCTTCCTGTTGTTCCTGTTTTACAATAAGTGCGCGTGCACATGGCTCACTTTTTGAGTTGCCAGTTCCCAAAGTTTTGACAAGTCTCAGGTTGCTGAGGAGGTCCTATTTTTTGTTTTCAAGTCGCAAAGACAGAGCCAGAGTTCAAGGGTTTTTTAATGTTTTGATTTCCTCATTAAGGGTTAGGGTTTCTTGTAGCTCTCGGTTCCATAACTTCTGGGCCCTCTTTTCTGACTCCATGGCCCAATGGATCATTCTCAGGCACTGGTCATGCATTGAGCATGCTCATGCCCCCTGCGAGTCCCCAGAAGTGTTACCTCTGGTTTTACCACCAAGAATTTAAATTTTGAAAGTGTGGCTCATACAACAGTTAGTCTTGAATAAGTATTTTAATGTTACAACCTGCAAGTTTTTGGTCGTCAGATCTAAGCAGTACCAACGGTTGGCGCCATCGCGCTATAAGGAAAATGCACGATATTTATTATAGTGCGATGACGTCCTGATGACACGTTGCAGGGGTGGGTCTGGCATTCCGCGAGTTGAAAAAGGTTCTTAATGCCCTTGGCGCTATGTCGCTATCGCATATCGGCCAGAAAATCTCCATAGCGACATAGCGCCCGGCGGAAATAGTCACGGCGATGAGTTTCAATGACCAACAGAATCAGGTGTTGTGGCGAAAAACTAGGAGGAACTACGTGTGCCAGGTCAGAGCTCCTGTCGGCACAGCTAACACAGTTAGGGCTTACGTTCACCACCGTCAGATCGGCTCGGATCAATGGTAAGTGCCATCGCGCTATGGAGGAGTTACGCGAGGGTTATGACAGTGACATCGCACCCTGGTAATGCGTGGCAGGTGGGGCCGTGTCTCAAGGTGATGCCAGGTATATCGACATGGAGGGTGGAAGCATGAGGTACGATGAGTCCTCACGATCGTCGGATTGGGTCGCATCAATGGATAGCGCCATCTCGCTATGGCGGAGATGTGCAGATTTTATCATAGCGACATGGCAACCATCCGACACATGGATCGACAGGACCAAGTCTCACCAAGGATCGCTAGGTGTCATCCAGAGTGTGGTGTAGTTACAAATATGGCGCCGAGTGGGATAGGTCCGGTCACAGATCACAGAGTGCGACAAGTCAAAAGTTTCATGGCGGCGGGCAAACAAGTTTCATGGCTTGAAGGTTTCAAAAATACGGCGAGGCGCCATGGCACCAATGAAAAACCCATGCATTTTTCGATGGCGACATAGCACCCAAACGAAAAGTTCACCGTGGCAAGGAATGATCAGACGGATGGGTCCCAGCGGGTACTGTGCAAGCGCAGTCGACATGGTGAATCGAATGGGGACACGTGTAAATCTCAGGGCACGCTATCAGTGGGCGCTAAGGCGCTATGGGAATTTGGCCTCGATTTTTGCATAGCGACATGACGCCTAGCTGACACGTGGTCGCTCTGCAGATCAGGTCTTGGGTTGCTAGCTAGTGTTTCGTCGAACCAAATAAGGAGGTGCTATGTGTATGAGTCAGCGCATGGCGTACAATGGGCCTAGTAGTCTTAGCATGAATGGCGAGCCTTCACGATCGTTGGATCTACAAGGATCTACGACTGGCACTGTCTCGCTATCGAAACTTACCCGGGAGTTAACGTCGGCGACATAGCACCCATGTGCCACGTGTCCTGGTGGAACCATGTTTCATGCAGCTGGCACAGTAAGGATTAAGCGATCGTCGGACCAATAGGGAAGTGCCACATGTGCCGTGGGCCCAGTGATTTACAAGGGAAAGGGGTCGTAGAATGACGAGTCTCCATGATCATTGGATCGAGGTCGATCGAAGGTAGGCACCATCGCGCTATGGCAAAGATGTGCGAGGGTTATGTTAGCGACACAGTGCCTTGCTGACACATGTCCTGTCGACACAGTCTAGGATGGTGGTGGGCGGTTAGTGTAACCATCATAGTCATGATAGTATTCAAGGTTGTGCGGTTAAGTCCAATGAAGGGTGGTCAACCGCGGGAGGACCTCCAAGTGTCAAAATAAAGAAATGCAATTGGCCCGTGCCGCCTAATTGACGCATAAAGAGCCCGGTTGACCTTTTGACTTCGACAGATTCATAAACCAGGAAGCGAAGATAATCAATTTTGTCCTACGATCTGATCTCCATGATCAATCTCGACCTACCAGAATAAATGTAAAACACAGAATGACACTCCATCCATTCGTTGATCCATCTACCAAGTCAGAGCACAGTTATGGCACCGTTTTCAGTCTTCTCAGGACATTATTGGTGAAAGAGATCAAATTTTCCTGAGATTTTTTCCATGATTTTCTTCCACAAGACTCAATTGTAGGTAGTTGCAGGGTCATTTCAGCAGTAAAAGATCTCAGTTATGCCTGAACTATAAAGGCAGATTTTGTACATTTTGTAAGGGTCGACTCTTCCTGATTTTCTCGGCTGCTACTCACAGACTTGCAGTGTAAAATCCTTTTGTCTCTGAGCTAGATAAAACATCCTGTATCATCCCTTTCAGCCATCAACGTGTATGTGTAGCGTTTTGCCTCTCATTGATGTATTTTTGAGATTAGTGGCCTGCATACTGTATCTATCTTTGGCCTATTGAATAATATACAAGTGAAATCTTTTGTTCTTGGTGTTATTCAATTGGTCTCCTGATCTGTATGTGGCTGTTGGTTGATATAAGTCTGAATGAATGTATGACCTTGAATGTTACCCTAGCTTCGTAGTGCATATATGGGTAGAAATGAGTCTGAACACTCTGTTTTGGTGCATCACCACCTTAGATTAGACTAGGTAGATTTGCTTTAATGCTCTCTTTCTCCCTTTCCCTTTTGAGAATAGATAGGTGCGCCCTGACAGTAAGAGGAAGCCGGCCTTCTCCGGAGACTCAACCTCGCAGTTCAAGTCCCACAGCTTGGAGGTTGTTTCCATGTTTCACTAGGTTGTCCTCGCGCATAGGCTGTGGACAAGGGTGTAGACCTAAGTGACAACAGTTTTTGGCACACCCGGTGGGACTCATATTAGAAGATTTCAGGGCTACTGGTGTCAAGAAGAAAGAATTCTAGAGATAAATGTTGAATAAGTAGTGTTGGCATCAGTTTTCGAGCCTTTAAGAGGCTGATTCTTCAAGTACTTGGTGACTCTGAACATCAAAAAAGTCTGGTTCCACACCAAGTTTGCAGTAATTCATGCCCAGGATTGAAACAAGGGCATCTTCTAGAGATAAATTTCAATATCAAGAGCTTTCTCTTTCAAATCCTAGGAGAAGAAGGACTAGAACTTCATTATCACCAGTTAGGGGTAGAATAACAATTGATATACCTATAAGATCTATCTCTACTCCCCCTACTCTTCAAACTCAGCCTAGATTGCCATCAACACTCATCAATAGAACACTTGTTTATATGGCACAGCCAAGAGTTCATGCTTTTGCCACATTTAATGGTGGAAGTCCTCTATTGTTAGCCCAAAGACATTATATACTAGTATTTGCACTAAAAAGTATACCTAATTTTACTGGTGAAACTTCTATTTCCCCTTTAGAGCATATCCAAGAGGTAGCGAATGTCTGCAATATTCATGGTATTACAGAAGACGGTGTTGCTGTCAGACTTCTAGCCTCATCTTTCAAAGGAAAAGCATTATAGTGGTATAGAGGCTTAGCTCATGGTTCCATAACTGATTGGGATGGACTAGGAGCAGGATTATGCAAACATTTTGAGGATAAGAGTGACCATTTGTCACTACTAGAGCAGCTGACTACAATAAAAAGAGCCCCCCATGAATGTATGACTGATTTTAATTACAGATTCCAAAAGACATGGGATAGAATACCTACTATAGTGAAACCTACCCCTGGTAATGCCTTCTTGCATTACCTTAGAGCTTTCAACAGTGACATTGCCACTACAATCCGAACTATGGGAGGAGATACATTACCGAATTCTTAATGGGTCAAAGGGGGTCATAGGGTTTGACCTATACGAATGATTCGAATATGTCCTTAGAGTGCTAGGACCCCTAACGACATATGTCATCGTTCAATGGGTCAAAGAGGCTCATAGGTCACCCTATGACCCCATTTGACCCATATTACCCATTCGAATATGTCCCTTGGGGTCCGAGGACCTCTAGGGACATATGTCATCGTTTAATGGGTCAAAGAGGGTCATAGGTCACCCTATGACCCCCTTTGACTCATATTACCCATTCGAATATGTCCATAGGGGTCCTAGGACCCTTAGAGACATATATCATCGTTTAATAGGTGAAGAAGGTCATAGGGTGACCTATGACCCCCTTTGACACATATGAACGATTCGAATATGTCCCTAGGGGTCCTAGGACCCCTAGGGACATATGTCATCATTTAATGGGTCAAAGAGGGTCATAAGGTGACACATATTACCCATTCAAATATGTCCTTAAGGGTCCTAGGACCCCTAGGGACATATTTCATCGTTTAATGGGTCAAAGGGGGTCATAGGTCACCCTATGACCCCCTTTGACTCATATGAACAATTAAAATATGTCACTAGGAGTCCTAAGACCCCTAGGGACATATGTCATTGTTTAATGGGTCAAATGGCATCCTAGGTCACCTTATGACCCCCTTTGACCCGTATTAATGAGACATATGTCGTCGTTTAATGGATAAAAGAGGGTCATATGTCACCCTATGACCCCCTTTGATCCATATTACCCATTCAAATATGTCCCTAGGGGTCTGAGGACCCCTAGGGACATATGTCATCGTTTAATGGGTCAAAGCAGGTCATAAGTCACCCTATGACCCCCTTTGACCCATATAACCCATTCGAATATGTCCCTAGGGGTCCTAGGACCCCTAAAAACATATATCGGCATTTAATGTGTCAAGAGGGTCATAGGTCACCCTATGACCCGCTTTGACCCATATAAATGATTTGAATATGTCACTAGGGGTCCTAGGACCCCTAGGGACATATGTTGTCATTTAATGGGTCAAAGAGGGTCATAGGTTACCCTATGACCCCATTTGACCCATATTACCCCATTCGAATATGTCCTTAGGGGTCTTAGGACCCCTAGGGACATATGTCGCCATTTAATGGGTCAAAGAGGGTCATACGTCACCCTATGACTCCATTTGACCCATATTACCCATTCGAATATGTCCCTAGGGGTTCTAGGACTCCTAGAGACATATGTCATCGTTTAATGGGTCAAAGGGGGTCATAGGCATTTGACCCATGTGAACGATTCGAATATGTCCGTAGGGGTCCTAGGACCTCTAGGGACATATGTCATCGTTTAATGGGTCAAAGAGGGTCAAAGGTTACCCTATGACCCCATCTAACCCATATTACCCATTCGATTATGTCCCTAGGGGTCCTAGTACCCCTAAGGGCATATGTCATCATTTAATGGGTCAAAGGGGGTCATAGGTCACCCTATGACCTCCTTTGACCCCATATGAACGATTCGACTACGTCCATATGGGTTCTAGGAACCCTAGGGGAAAATGTCATCATTTAGTGGGTCAAAAAGGGTCACAGGTCACCCTATGACCCCATTTGACCCATTATGAATGATTCAAATATGTCCCTAGGGGTCCTAGGACCCCTAGGGACACATGTCGTCGTTTAATGGATCAAACGGAGTCATAGGTCACCCTATGACCCCCTTTGACCCATATGAACAATTCGAATATGTCTTTTGTTACGGGTCTTATGACCCCTAGGGACATATGTCGTAGTTTAATGGGTCAAAGAGGGTCACAAGTCACCCTATGACCCCCTTTGACCCATATAACCCATTCGAATATGTCCTTTGGGGTCCGAGGACTCTTAGGGACATATGTTGTCATTTAATGGGTCAAAGGGGGTCATAGGTCACCCTATGACTCCCTTTGACCCATAATACCCATTCAAATATGTCCCTATGGGTCTTACGACCACTAGACACATATATCGTTATTTAATGGGTCAAAGATGGTCATAGGTCACCCTATGACCCCCTCTGACCCATATGATCGATTTGAATATGTCTCTAGGGGTCCTAGGACCCCTAGGGATATATGTCGTCGTTTAATGGGTCAAAGAGGGTCCTGGGTTACCCTATGACCCCATTTGACCCATATTACCCATTCGAATATGTCCTTAGGGGTCCTAGGATCCCTAGGGACATATGTCGTCGTTTAAAGGGTCAAAAGCGGTCATAGGTCACCCTATGACCCCCATTGATCCATATGAATGATTCAAATATATCCCTAGGTTCTTAGGACCCCTAGGGACATATGTCATCGTTTAATGGATCAAAGAGGGTCATAGGTCACTCTAAGATCCACTTTGACTCATATTACCCATTCGAATATGTCTCTTGGGGTCCGAGGACCCCTCGGGACATATGTCGTCATTTAATGGGTCAAAGAGGGTCATAGGTCACCCTATGACCCCCTTTGACCCATATTACCCATTCGAATACGTCCCTAGGGGTCTTAGGACCTGTAGAGACATATATCATCATTTAATGGGTCAAAGGGAGTCATAGGTCACCCTATGACCCCCTTTGACCAATATTAACTATTCGAATATGTACCTATGGCTGCTAGGACCCCTAGGGACATATGTTGTCGTTTAATGGGTCAAAAAGGGTAATAGGTTACCCTATGACCCCATTTGACCCATATTATCCATTCGAATATGTCCCTAGGGGTCTTAGGACCCATAGGGACATATGTTGTTGTTTAATGGGTCAAAGGGGGTCATAGGTCACCCTATGACCCCCTTTGACCAATATGAACGATTCAAATATGTCCCTAGGACCCCTAGGGACATATGTCATCATTTAAGTGGTCAAAGGGTGACCTATGACCCCCTTTTGTCCATATGAACGATTCGAATATGTCTTTAGGGGTCTGAGGGTCATAGGTTACCCTATGACCCCATTTGACCCATATTACCCATTTGAATATGTCCCTAGGTGTCCTAGGATGCCTAGGGACATATGTCATCGTTTAATAGGTCAAAGGGTGTCATAGGTCACCCTTTGACCCATATGAACGATTCAAATATGTCCTTAGGGGTCCTAGGACCACTAGGACATATGTCATCATTTAATGGGTCAAAGGGGGTCATAGGTTACCCTATGACATCGTTTGACCCATATGAACGATTTGACTATGTCCCTAGTGGTCCTTGGACCCTTAGGGACATATGTCATCATTTAATAGGTCAAAGAGAGTCATAGGTCACCCTATGACCCCCTTTGTCCCATAATACCCATTCGAATATGTCCTTAGGGGTCCTAGGACCCCTAGAGACATATATCATCGTTTAATGGGTCAAAGAGGGTCATAGGTCACCCTATGATCCCCTTTGACCCATATGAATGATTCGAATATGTCTCTAGGGGTCCTAGGACCCCTAGGGATATATGTCATCGTTTAATGGGTCAAAGGGGGTCATAGGTCACCCTATGACCTCCTTTGACTCATATGAACGATTCGACAATGTCCCTAGGGGTCCTAGGACCCCTAGGGACATATGTCATCGTTTAATGGGTGAAAGAGGGTCATAGGTCACCCTATGACCCCCTTTGACCCATATGAACGATTCAAATATGTCCCTAGGGGTCCTAGGACCCCTAGGGACATATGTCATCGTTTAATGGGTAAAAGGGAGTCATAGATCACCCTATGACCCCCTTTGACCCATATGAATGATCTGAATATGTCCCTATGGGTCCTAGGACCCTTAGGGACATATGTCATCATTTAATAGGTCAAAGAGGGTCATAGGTCACCTTATGACCCCCTTTGACCTATATTACCCATTCGAACATGTCCCTTGGGGTCCGAGGACCCCTACAGAGATATGTCATCATTTAATGGGTGACCTATGACCCCCTTTGACCCATATGAATGAGTCGACTATGTCCCTAGGGGTCCTAAGGACATATATTGTCGTTTAATTGGTCAAATGGGGTCATAGGTCACCCTATAATCTCCTTTCACCCATATGAATGATTCAACTATGTCCTTAAGGGTCCTAGGACTCCTAAGGACATATGTCATCATTTAATGGTTTAGAGAGGGTCATAGGTCACCCTATGACCCCCTTTGACACCATAATACCCATTCAAATATGTCCCTAGGCGTCTTAGGACCCCTAGAGACATATATCGTTGTTTAATGGGTCAAAGAGGGTCATAGCTCACCCTATGACCCCCTTTGACCCATATGAACGATTCAAATATTTCCTTGGGTCCTAGGACCCCTAAGGACATATGTCATCATTTAATGGGTCAAAGAGGGTCATAGGTTACCCTGACCCCATTTGACCCATATTACCCATTCGAATATGTCCCTACGGGTCCTAGGACCCCTAGGGACATATGTCGTCGTTTAATGGGTCAAAGGGGGTCATAAGTCACCTTATGACCCCCTTTGACCCACACAAACGATTCGAATATGTCCCTAGGGTCTTAGGAACCTTAAGGACATATGTCATCGTTTAATGGGTCAAAGAGGGTCATAGGTCACCCTATGACCCCATTTGACCCATATTACCCATTTGAATATGTTCCTTAGAGTTCGAGGACCCCTAAGGACATATGTCCTCATTTAATGGGTCAAATAGGGTCATAGGTCACCTTATGACCCCCTTTAACCCATATTACCCATTCGAATATGTCCTTAGGGGTCCTAGGACCCCTAGAGACATATATCATCGTTTAATAGGTCAAGAGGGTCATAGGTCACCCTATGACCGCTTTTGACCCATATGAATGATTTAAATATGTCCCTAGGGGTCCTAGGACCCCTAGAGACATATTTCATCGTTTAATGGGTCAAAGAGGGTTATAGGTTTCCCTATGACCCCATTTGACCCATATTACCCATTCGAATATGTCCCTAGGGGTCCTAGGACCCCTAAGGAAATTTGTCATTGTTTAATGGGTCAAATGGGGTCATAGGTCACCCTATGACCCCTTTTGACTCATATGAACGATTCAAATATGTCCCTATGTCGTCGTTTAATGGGTCAAATAGGGTCATAGGTCACCTTATGACCCCCTTTGACCCATATGAACAATTCGAATATGTCCCTAGGGGTCCAAGGACCCCTAGAGACATATGTCATCATTTAATGGATCAAAGAGGGTCATAGGTCACCCTATGACCTCCTTTGACCTATATTACCCATTCAAATATGTCCCTAGGAGTCCAAGGACCCATAGGGACATATGTCGTCGTTTAATGGGTCAAAGAGGGTCATAGGTTAGCTTATGACTCCCTTTGACCCATATTACCCATTCGAATATGTTCCTAGGGGTCCTAAGACCCCTAAAGACATATATTGTCGTTTAATGGGTCAGAGAGGGTCATAGGTCACCCTATGACCCCCTTTGACCCATATTCTCCATTCGAATATGTCCCTAGGGGTCCTAGGACCCCTAGAGACATATATCGTCGTTTAACGGGTTAAAAAGGGTCATAAGGTGACCTATGACCCCCTTTGACCCATATGAACGATTCGACTATGTCCCTAGGGGTCGTAGGACATGTAGGGACATATGTCGTTGTTTAATGGATCAAAGGGGGTCATAGGTCACCCTATGACCCCCTTTGACCCATATGAACGATTGGAATATATCCCTAAGGGTTCGAGGACCCCTAGGGACATATGTCGTCGTTTAATGGGTCAAAGAGGGTCATAGGGTTTGACCCATATTACCCATTCAAATATGTGCTTAGGGGTCCTAGGACCCCTTGGGACATATTTCATCATTTAATGGGTCAAAGGGGTTCATAGGTCACCCTATGACCCCCTTTGACACATATGTACGATTCAACTATGTCCTTGGGGGTCCTAGGACCCTTAGGAACATATGTTGTCATTTAATGGGTCAAACAGAAACATAGGTCACCCTATGACCCCCTTTGACCCATATGAACGATTCGACTATGTCTCTAGGGGTCCTAGGGTCATATGTCATCGTTTAATGGGTGAAAGAGGGTCATAGGTCACCTTTTGACCCATAATACCCATTCGAATATGTCCCTAGGGGTCTTAGGACCCCTAGAGACATATATCGTCATTTAATGGGTCAAAGAGGGTTATAGGTCACCCTATGACCCCCTTTGACTCTTATATATTAGTAATATACATATTAATAATATACATATATATTAATAATATAAATATTAATATAATAATATATATACATATACATATTACATTATTATATTTAATTAAAATATTATGTTATTATATAGATATATTAATAGCATAATATTAATATAATAATATTTATAATATATATTATATTTAATAAAAATATTACGTTGTTATATATATATTATATTATTATACATATTAATATAATAATATATAATACATATTTTATATATATAAATTACGTTATTATATTTAGTAAAAATAATAATAATATATATTATATTTATAGATTGTAATAAGATTAACATAAGATATTATTATATATTACTAGATTATATCTTGTATGTTTACATTACGTTATTATATATATATAATATATTAAAATATGCCTTTACATATTAATATAAGAGAAATAATTTAAAAATAAAAAACTAAAATGTTTAAATCGAATTTCCCTCCAAAATTTGAAGATTTTTTGAATTTGGCTATTGAGCCATATCGGATATCCAATGTCAAATCAGATAGCCGATTTCGAATCGGATATCTGATCAGGCTTGGTATTTACCAAGCCTGCCCGGTCAACCCCAAAGACGTGTTTATAGAGAGTTTTAGTGATACTCAGACTTCGGGTAGCCATCTAACAATGTTATTTTGTTCGAAATTGAATGAAATGAAATAGGTTTTTTAATATCGCTCTCTAGATTCCATCAATATAATTTCTGTCAAATTCTGAGTTCGATAAGTATTCATTAGTTAATTATCAATGAAGATTATTGTAAAGTGCTGATTGACATACTGAATGAAAAATAGCTATAACTTTCAAACGGTATAACATTTTTAAAATCTAAAAGTTGCATCACATTCTATACTTCGCCTAGTATAAGAAAAAAAAAAAAAAAGATCAAATTTTCTATTAGTTAGGGTGGTCAAACATGAGACTTTTTTTAATCCGAAAAAGTTTTGGTAGAAAATTCATATTTTATTATTTATTTGGAATAAAAATATTGAAAAATATGTGTCACATCTGGGCATGAGTCTAGTTTTCATATCTATAATTATATTAAAAAAATATTATGATTTGATTTTGATTAAGGTGGTCAGACATACACCTACTTTTTATTTTCGCCCTGAAATTTTCTTAGTACTGCATTAAAATTCAAACTTTTGACCAATCAATTATTATTTTTTCCTGATAAGGCCTAGTAGTTTAGAAACTAAATTCAATTTTCTACAAATTATTTTCTTACAACTTTTTGATATAAAGTCCATAACCACTTCAAAATTATGTGTCAAGTTGACATAAACCTGATTTGTTGATTTTTCACTGCCACTTAAGGCCATAGTTTGGTACACCATGATCTTGCACATACCCAGAATTATTCTGAAATGCTTGATGAATTATAAATGGACCTTTCCACAAGGTGTCAAACTTTTTATGCATACCTTTTGGAGCACTTCATTTATCCAAGATTAACACATTGTCTCCTACCATGGATTTCCTTGGTCTTTCCTTCTTATAGAATAGATTGTTGGAATCTGATTGAAAAGATCATTGTATTAGAAAGATTTTTATGTGGGAGATTGTTGATATAGAATGTGTTCAATCATTATTTTGTCACTAATGTCAAACCCGCTATTTGCTGGAATGACAATTGCTTATAAGATCCAAGCACTATCACTTAGTTGATTGATGAAGAGGATTTAATCAATAAGATGTAACAATAGCACCTAAGGGAAAGGTTAAGTTATGATTTTGTAATGAAGTGCAAAGATTAGTTAAGACAATGATAAAGTGATGTATTGACAATATACTTGAAGATGAAGAGGCTAGTCATATTTAGAAACATTGAAGGAAGAAGTTATAACAAGGATGAATGCAAAGCTTAAACTAAGATCATAAGAGGCTGCCGAGAAAGCTAGTTGAAGCTAAGAAAATTTTTAGTGGAAGCCGAGTAACATATATTTTTAGTATGTGCCGAGTGAAGTTCAGGTACCGACTAAAGATCAGGTTCCAAGTATCAGAAAATCTTTAGGCGTCAAGCATTAGGAAAAACACAGTTGATGTCGAGTAACATAGTATGTGCTGAGCACTAGTATTCCAATAGTTCTGAGCTGCTGCATTGTTTTAAAAGTAAAAGATTTTCTAAATCTAAGTCGGCATGGTTGTTACATTGAATTTTTTGAATGAGTTGGAAGATAAGGATGATGTGCTGGTGGCACAGAACTTTATGTAAACCATTTTTGAATGAATTCTAAAGGATTATTCAAGAAGTTTCTAGAGGAAACAGGATATGGGGTAGATACATTGTATCCTACCTAATCCATCGAAACCCTAAAGTCAAAGAGGGAGAATCGAGTGGGAAAAGTATTCCAGACTTCTACTTAAGGAGTCATAGGTCACGAAGATAGAGGTTGGTCAAGTGTGAGAGCATGAAGTGCTGAAGAAGGTATTGAGAAGGAAGAGAGTATAGAGACTCTGCTTCGATAGGTGACCACAGAGATGATTGCATTGGTATGATGAGTATGAAGACTCAAGGAGACAAAGCTTGAGGAGAGGACAAGCTGTCAGAGCTGTAGTGATTGAAGCCAAGAAAAGGAATGGACTGAAGTGTGATCTAAAATATGCAAGATATGTTGTGATTTGTATCATATCAAAGGCCCTTATTGTTACTATCTAGCAATTGTAATAGTTAGTATAAATCTTATGGACTTAGGTTGGTTTAATAACCATGTTGTAAATCTCTTAACAAGGTGACATTCCAAATGAATGTTCCAAAGTCCTTTAACCAGGCCTATTCCTAATAGTATGGTGAAATCCTCTAACAAGGTCACATTTAACAGTGTGGTGTAAGCCTTTAATAGGGTAGGCCTTTAACAGGGCACCATTTTAGAAGAATGAAAATTGAGTAGCATGTTATTAATGGTTTTTTCCAAATTGGGTTTCCACATAAATCATTGTGTCATGTGTTGATCTTACATGTTTTATTCATGCATGTTGATTTGCTGTAACTTGTTTATATGGATGTTTTAAGCTTGGATGCATGGATAGTTTTATGGGCTCACTATATTAAGTGAAAAAGTATTATTAGGGTATTTAGACCTTTGATAACTAATTCACTCCCCTCCCCCTCTCAGTTATTCTAAAAGATTTCTAACAATTGGTATCAGAGCCTGGCTGCTGATTTAGTTTAAAGGGACTAGAAGCCGAAAAGATCAAAATGCCTAAGAGAGAAGTTCTCAAGCTTAACAAAGACAACTTTGCTGCATGGAAAATTTTGATGAAGCTGCATCTTGGATCCATAGGTGATTATGCCCAAATTTTAATTTTTACTGAACATGTTGATCCAACTGGTACTCTTACTGCAAAAGATTTGAAGAACAAACAAGAACACAATCAGACAATGTTGGAGATTGCTTCTGCACTCAACTATGCCAAATTAGATGATATCAAAGAATGTAACACTGCGTTCAAGATGTGGAAAGCCCTGTCAGATATTTATGAAGGAGATCAGAATGTCCAAAGAGAAAAAAGAGAAAGCCTTAGAGGAAAGTTTGATGACATGAAAATGGAGGAAGGTGAGAATGTTGCTTAGTATGGCTCTAGAATAAAGGAAGTGGTAAGTGCAATAAGATATTTGGGTGGTCAATTAGATGATGATACTATTAATAGTAAGTTCATAAGAACCTTGCTCCATGTCTATTCTATTAGACTATCAACTATACAAGAGTTAAGATGTGTACTAGGAAACAATCTAAGTTTTGAAGGTATAGTGGGTAGACTTACTGCATTTGAGTTATCTAACTTTAACAACTACAGACCTAAGAATGTTGAATCTGCTTTCAAGGCCAAGCTATCACTAAAAGATATTGAATAGGTGAAATCAAAGAAGGGAAGAAAGATGAAATATGTATCCAATGATAGTAGCACTGATGAGGAAGATGTAGAACAATTGGAAGCATTACTGGCTAGAAGATTTCACAGAGGCAAAGGAAAATTTAAGGGTAAGCTACTTATCATTTGTTTTAATTGCAATGAAGTAGGACATATTGCTGCAAGCTATACATAGAAAAAGGATTACAAGGAAGGCAACAAGTACAAAAATAGAAGAGAAGATAATAAGAGAGATCACAAAGACAAAGGCAAGAAGTGCTACATTGCTGAAGAGGATTTTGATGATAATGATGATGAAGTTGTTTATGTGGCCATGAAGGACCAGTCTGATAAAGAAGAGCCTACAACACTGGTGACATGTATGAACAAGAATGATAGATGGATCATAGACAATGGATGCTCACATCACATGACAGGAGACAAAAGTAAGTTTGTTAACTTTACTCAGTATGATGGAAATAGTGTTAGATTTGAAAATGATGCTCCATGTCAAATCAAAGGAAAAGGTTCCATTAAGCTTACAGAGAAAATTTCATATGATAATGCATACTATGTTGAAGGACTAAACTATAATTTGTTGAGTGTCTCACAGTTAGGCAATATAGGATGCAAAGTAGAATTTGGAAACAAAACTGCAAAAATCTAGGACACTGATGGTAAATTAATAGGAAAAGGAGATCAAACAAGGAGTAATCTATTTTATCTTGATATGGAAAATGCTTCTTTTTTTGTTGCAAAATTTGATGATGTGTGGTTATGGCATAAAAGGCTATGTCATGTCAATTTTGATAATCTAGTCAATATCAGCAAAATGAAGACAGTCAGAGGTTTACCTAAACTGAAAAAACCTGACAACATCATGTGTAAACAATGTCAACTAGGAAAGATGACTAAGTCAAATTTCAAGAGTAAAACCTATACATCTAAAGAAGTACTTGAGTTAGTACATACTAATTTATGTGGTCCAATAGAATTACAAAGCTACAAAGGAGATAAATCTATAATGTTATTTTTTGATGACTATTCCAGGATGATGACTGTTATGTTCTTAAAGAAAAAATTTGATGCTTTTCAAATGTTTAAGTAGTATGTGGCTAGAGTTGAAAAAGAAACAGGAAAGAGTTTGAAATGCCTAAGATTAGATAGAGGTGGAGAATTCACATCAAATGAATTTGAGATATTTTGTAATGAAAATGGAATCAAGAGACAAACATCAGCTCCTAGAACTCCCCCACAGAATGGAATTGCTGAGAGAAGAAATAGATCTGTGATTGACTATGCTAGAACATTGATGATGGAAAAGATTGTTTCTCTAAAATATTGGAGAGAAGCTATAAGTGTAGTTGTTCACACACTGAACCGAGTACAAATCAAGAAAGGTACAAATGCAACACCTTTTGAATTATGGTATGGTCACTCACCCAATGTAAAACATTTCAAAGTATTTGGTTGCAAATGCTATATTCTTAAAGATACTAGAAATGGAAAATTTGATGCAAAAAGTTATGAAGGCATATTGCTTGGTTACTCCACTAGAAGTAAAGCATATAAGTGTTTAAATACTAACACTAACAAAATTGTGGAGAGTGCAAATGTAAACTTTGATGAGCATACAAAAGTCCTTGTTAAAGAACCAAAGAGATTAGATGAATAAAGAACCTTTGTATATTCTTATGAAGGAATGCCTATTGAAGAGGATGCTGTAAATCAAATTAAAATTCAATAGCAAATTTCAATTTCAGCAAAGTCGCAACCAGTGAATGCTGAGCTGCATTCAGAAGTAGAGTTGCAGAATGAAGAAAATGCACATTCTAACTCTGAAATCAGTACACATGAAAGAAATGTAGAACTACCTAACAGAGATGAGCATAGTGATCTTGAATTTGAAAGATCAAACATGGAAACAAGGACAGAACCAAGATTATCCAAATATGTGAAGAAACATCACCCTACTGAATAGATAATTGGTGACAAAGATGCAAGACCAATGACAAGGAATAGACAAAGGAATTAATCATGTCTGTTAAGAAAATTTGAACCTAAGATAGTGTTTGATGCACTGCAAGATGGTGACTGGTATAAAGCTATGGAAGAAGAGATTGATCAAATAAAGAAGAACAAAACTTGGATTTTAGTTCCTAGACCGGATGACAAGAATGTAATTGGCACCAAGTGGGTATTCAGAAACAAGCTAGATGAGAATGGTAAGATTGCTAGGAACAAAGCCAGACTAGTATGTAAGGGTTATGCTCAAGAAGAAGGATTAGACTATGGGGAAACATTTTCCCCTGTTACTAGAATGGAAGGAGTAAGAACTCTACTTGCATATGCTACATATAAAGGTTTCAAAGTCTATCAGATGGATGTAAAGTCTTCTTTTCTGAATGGTATACTGGAAGAGGAAGTCTATATTGAAGAACCAGAGGGATTTTTTGATGAGAACAATAGGGATATGGTTTGTAAACTGCACAAAGCACTCTATGGTTTGAAACAAGCACCTAGAGCATGGTATGAGAGACTTCACAAATATCTTGTTAAAATAGGATTTGAGAAAATAGTTGACAACAAAAATTTGTATATCAAGGAAGAGAAAGGTAAAGATGTTTTGATATCTGAGATCTTTGTTGATGATATAATATTTGGAGGAAAAGATGCTCTATGCAAAGACTTTGTTGATCAGATGAAAAATGAATTTGAGATGTCAATGTTTGGAGAGATCAAATTTTTTGTTGGATTGCAAGTACATCAATTAAAACATGGTATATTTGTAACCCAATCAAAATATATCAAGGAAATTCTCAAAATATTTTGTTTAGATGAATCAAAACTAGTGAGTACACCAATGGCTATAGGACATAAGTTATCTAAGAATGATGATTTAGTTGAAGTAAACTAGATATTGTACAGATCCATGATTGGAAAGCTACAATATGTTGTACACAATAGACCAGATATTTCTTTATCTATTGGTATAGTAGCAAGATTTTTTGCAAACCAAAGAGAAAATCATCTTATGGCTGTCAAGAGAATAATGAGGTATCTAAAAGGTATAGATGATTTTGGTCTATACTAGAAGAGGACTGAAAATTTTGATTTGAAGGCCTACACTGATGCAAATTGGGGTGGTAACATAGATGATAGAAAAAACACCAGTGGAGGAGCCCTTTTCTTAGGAAAAAGATTAGTCACATTGACTATTAAAAAGCAAAGTTGTACATCACAGTCCATAGCTGAAGCTAAGTATGTTGCTGCTGCTATCAATTGTACCAATATTGTGTGGATCAAGCATCTATTGAAAGGAATGAAGGAAGAAATAACTGAACTTGTGTTACTTTATTGTGATAACACAAGTTCTATCAACATATCAAAGAGCCCTGTGATGCATGCTAAAACAAAGCATATTGCAATCAAGTATCACTATGTAAGAGAATCGGTGGAAGACAAGGAAGTAAAGATGGAATATATCAATACAAAAGAACAAACTGCTGATATTTTCACAAAAATATTACCTAAAGATGCATTTGAATATCTTAGAGGTAAATTAGGGTTGATACCCCTAACCAAGGTTGTTTGAGTAACAACAAATCTGTGCTGCATCAAGTGAATTGATTGTTCAGATGATACAAGTTGATGCAGAGGTTACTTACTTTAGGTCTAGCCTAAAGTAATCAAAGTACTAAAAATCCGAATAAGTCACAAGCAAGGTGATAGAGGGAGATATTGGAAGTTCTTACAACTACTACATCTGCATGATTAGATGCTGAAATAATGTGTCTTTGGCATTGTTGTCAAAGAGGGAGAAATAGCAAAAATTGATCAAATCTAGTAAAGAAGGAGAAGACAACAGGCATAATGAAAAGAGGGAGAAATAGCTAAGAAAGAGTGAAAGAGCAATGATGATTAGATCATGAAGTAGGAATGGAACATCACAGAGGGAGAAATCATGAAGAATGAAATAGCATAGAGGGAGAGATAGAAGACAAATCAAGATGATAGATCTTAGAGGGAGCAGCTCAAAAGGAAAGATACAAAAGTCAACAAGTTTTTCTTTTTGGCATTTCACTTATTGTTTTAGCCTAGTTAGCCTTTTGTTAACTTGGTTGATCATACAGTTTTTGTTTGGTTGATTAGTCTGGTTTGCCATCACTGCCAAAGAGGGAGATTGTTGGAATCTGATTGAAAATATCATTGTATTAGAAAGATTGTTATGTGGGAGATTGTTGATATAGAATGTGTTCAATCATTATTTTTTCACTAATGTCAAACCTGCTATTTGCTAGAATGGCAATTGCTTATAAGATCCAAGCACTATCACTTAGTTGATTGATGAAGAGGATGTAATCAATAAGATGTAACAATAGCACCTAAGGGAAAGGTTGAGTTATGATTTTGTAATGAAGTGCAAAGATCAGTTAATACAATGATAAAGTGATGTATTGACAATATACTTGAAGATGAAGAGGCTGGCCATACTTAGAAACATTGAACGAAGAAGTTATAACAAGGATGAATGCAAAGCTTAAACTAACATCATAAGAGGGTGCTGAGCAAGCTAGTTGAAGCTGAGCAAATTTCTAGTGGAAGCTGAGTAATAGATATTTCTAGTATGTGCCGAGTGAAGTTTAGGTGCTGAGTGAAGAACATGTGCCAAGCATCAAAAAATCATCCGGTGCCGAGTGATCTTCAGGTGCTGAGAATCAGGAAAAACACAGTTGATGCCAAGTAACATAGTATGTGCCGAGCACCAATATTTCAATAGTGCCGAGCTGCTGCATTATTTTAAAAGTTGAGGATTTTCCAAATCTAAGCTGACATGGTTATTACATTGAATTTTGTGAATGTGTTGGAAGATAAGGATGATGTGCTAGTGGCACATAACTTTATGTAAACCATTTTTGAATGAATTCTAAAGGATTATTCAAGAAGTTTCTAGAGGAAACAAGATATGGGGTAGATACATTGTATCCTACCTAATCCATTGAAACCCTAAAGTCAAAGAGGGAGAATCAAGCGGGAAAAGTATTCCAGACTTCTACTCAAGGAGTCATAGGTCACGAAGATAGAGGTTGGTCAAGTGTGAGAGCATGAAGTGTTGAAGAAGGTATTGAGAAGGAAGAGAGTATAGAGACTCTACTTTGATAGGTGACCACAGAGATGATTGAATTGGTATGATGAGTATGAAGACTCAAGGAGACAAAGATTGAGGAGAGGACAAGCTATCAGAGCTACAGTGATTGAAGCCAAGCAAAGGAATGAACTGAAGTGTGATCTAAAATCTGCAAGATATGTTGTGAGTTGTATCAGATCAAAGGCCCTTATTGTTACTCTCTAGCAATTTTAATAGTTAGTATAAATCCTATGGACTTAGGTTGGTTTAATAGCCATGTTGTAAATCCTTTAACAGGGTGACATTCCAAGTGAATGTTCCAAAGTCCTTTAACAGGTACATTCCTAACAGTATGGTGAAATCCTCTAACAAGGTCACATTTAATAGTGTGTTGTAAGCCTTTAACAGGGCAAGCCTTTAATAGGGCATCATTCTAGAAGAATGAGAATTGAGTAGTATGTTACTGGTGGTTTTTTTCAAATTGGGTTTCCATGTAAATCACTGTGTCATGTGTTGATCTTTCATGTTTTATTCCTGCATGTTGATTTTATGTAACTTGTTGATATGGATTTTTTAAGCTTGGATGCATGGATAGTTTAATGGGCTCACTATATTTAGTGAAAAAGTATTATTAGGGCATTTAGAACTTGGATAACTGATTCACCCCCCCTTTTAGTTATTCTAAAATATTTCTAACACAGATCTTTTACTTGCATCTGATTTTGCATGATGTGATCCATGATTTCTTCTCTTTTCTCTTCAAACTTGCTCAAGTACAGAATTATTTTTCTAAACCATTTTTATAAATATCATCTTCAATCACTATTCTAAGCTTTCTCATAGCTAATTCCAAAGTAATGGAAGATTAGAATCAAATCCATAGACTAATTCAAAAGGAGATATGCCAATTGCCCACTTAGGTGTTAGACTATCTGCCCATATTGCCTCATGAATTTTCTTGTTCCAAGTCTTTTGATTATCTGCTACCAATTTCTTGACAATATTTATTAAATTCTTGTTACTAGACTCAGCTTGACCATTTCCTTGTGGGAAATAATTAGATGAATGACTAACTGTGATCCCATACTCAAAGCAAATATTGGTAATCTCAATTGAAAAGAAATAGGTTGCATTGTTCCATCACTAATTAATGGGGACACCAAACCTAACCAATATGTTCTCCTTAATGAATTGGCATACTACTTCAAAAGTAGTTTTCTTGGTTGCTTTAGCTTCTACCCATTTAGCGAAGTAGTCAATTATAGTTATCACATACTGGTGACCAACACTAGATGTTGGACTAATTGGACTGACAAAATCAAGACCCCATTATTGAAAATGTCCTTCAATGATGATAGGTCTTAATAGTAGAATAGCTAATTAAGGACACCTAATGAACATCTTACATTTTTTGCATTTTGCCACCCAAGCATAGGCATCCTTGAATATTTTGGGCCAATAATAGCACTGTCTCAATACTTTGAAAGCCATGACTAAAGATGAAAAATTTCCTCCATAGGCTTCATCATGGAACATTTTCAACAGATTTTCTTGCTATTGTTTGTCCACACATCTAAGGAAAGTGCCATCTATGGCTTTTTAAAACAATTTTCCATCCCAAATTATGTACTTAGCTACTTTACATTTGAGATCTCTCCTTTGTCTTGCAGTTAGGCCCTCTAGACATTCTCCATATGTTAGTAGATAGGTAATATCCTCAAACCATGAATCATGAAGACCTACAGCCAAAACTAATTTATTTTCTCCCAATTCTTTTGATTCTTCAGCAATCTTGTTTTCTACAATTGCACAAGGCATTACCCCCTTACCAGTTTGGTAGGTTTGATTTCTATATCATATTCCTATGTCTTTGCTATCCATGCTCCTCTGACATTACAACCTACACCCTGATGTGTTAACACACTTTTTACTGCTACATCCAGGACATAAACAATAGAATGTGAATGCAAGATATAAAATTGAAAAAATAAAAATGCTTCGACTACTGCAAAAGCATGTTTCTCAATTTGTGAGTATTTCAACTCATGATTTTTTAGGGGTATACTCATGAAAGCTATTGGGGCTTGTATCCCTTCATCATTATCTTGCATTGGTATGGACGTTAAAGTGTGTTTAGAAACGTAACCGTAGATGATGAAATGTCACTTATAATTTGGGTGACATAAAATTGGAGCATTAGCAATAGCAATTTTTATATTCTGGAAAGCTTATTTTCCAACCTCATTCCATTTGAAACTTGAATTTCCTTTCATCATGTCCACAATATGCTTAGTGGTTCCTAAAAAATCTGGTGCAAACCTTCTGAGGAAATTCACTTGCTCGAAGAATGATTTGACTCCTATTTTATTTGATGGCAAGCTCAATTTTCAAATAGCTTCAACTCATTCAGGATTGATCCTAATACCTTCTTGAGAAACTATACGACCAAGGAGCTTTCCCTCTGTTACACAAAAAAAGGACTTTTTTGTATTAAGTGAGATTCTGTGCTCCCGACACCTTTGTAAGACTTCCCTCAAATTTCTATGTTATCTTTCCTCTTTTTTGAAAATACAGTGAGGTCATCCAAATATATAACTATAAATCAGTCCTTTAGATCAGCAAACATTTTTCTCATAAAGCTTTGGAATGTGGCACCAACATTGATGGGCCAAAGGGAATTCTATGATATGCAAACATACCCCAAGGAGTGGTGAATGTTGTTTATAGCCACTATTTGTAATAAGTAATCCATATTGGGAAGAGTGAAATTATCCTTCAAAGATTCCTGGTTCAAATTATGGAAATCGATGCAGATCCTTATTTCTTCATTCTTCTTTCTGACCAGCACTATATTAGCTACCCAGGTGGAGTGATGAATGGGATAGATGATTCTTACTTTCAACATTTTATCTATTTCCTGAAATATGGTGTCTTCTACCTTAGGATTATAATTCCTTTATTTTTTCCAGAAAGGAACTGCATCAAGTTTGAGGGGAATGATATTCTATGAAGAGTTGTTTTGCAGCTTCTTTCTTTTCAGGTAAGCAACATTTCTGAATATTAATCATTTTTGGATTACGAACATCCCCAATATTTATCCCTTCATACTTGCCAGTAGTAGGTCCCTTTTCAGCCCTTTTTTTTCTTTATGTAAGCATCATGTCTATTAAATAATTTTTCCAAAGACACAAAGTGTAGGGGAATGATATTACCTCACAGTTGAAATTCATCATTTCAGCTTCATTTCTTCTTGTCATCAAGACTCTTATGATTATCATCATTGAATTCATGTTTAGGACTAGATTTGATATTTTCTAGGAACATTTGCAAGCTCTTTTTATCTTCAAAGACTTGCCAAGACTCTACATTATCTAGAACAAAGGCTTCATACAGAATCTCAATTTGGTATTTCTTGTTCTTGAATTCTAGATGAGGAAATATTAGAGAAGTAGAAACTGCTAGGGAATTAGCTTTGGTGCTCATCTCCCTTGGCACTGCTTCAATAGAAAAGGCATCTAGGCCTTCTATTTCATCACAAACCTCTATTTCTGTAAGTTTTCAACTTGTGATTATTCATGGAGTATTGCCCTTTAACTTGTCTTATGATGAGCTCTGCATCACCTAAAGCCTTCAAGAGTTTTATCCCTTTTTATTTTATTACCGCTATCCCTAGAAGCAAGGCTTCATATTTTGTAGTGTTGTTTGTGTTCCCAAACTCTAGTTTGAAAGCCATGGGTTTGGGTTCTCCTTCAGGGGATATTAACACTACACCTACACCAAATCTTGAAGAGGAACAACTTCCATCAAATTCTAGTGTCCATATACCTGTTAAATATTTTTCGTCATTAAGAATTCTTTTGCTCCAATTTTCATTTATTTTCTCATCCAGAGCCTCTTCAGTAAATAGCATGTAATTTCCAAACTCTAGCTCTTGATAGAGGATTTGAGCTTTAGGATCATCTAATTTTTAAGATTGTAAATTTTTCCTATTCTTCAGGTTCTAATTTAACTTTTTTATTCCTAATAGGTATGACTGCCTAGGACCAGTCTAGTTTTATTTCTCCTCCTAAGTCTCGGCAAAAATTCCTACTTAAGAGAAGTCCATAACTCATAGGAATATCTGCTACTATAATGGTCAATAAGAGTTTCTTTTGTAGATGTAAAGCCAAAGCTACTCAAGCATGTTTAATTTGTTCGAGCAAAGGAACCTATTTGGTATCCATAAAATAACATCTTCCATGTACCTTAGTGAGCTTGAGACCTAGGGCCTTAGTCACAAAATAAGGCATAACATTGTCTGATGTACCTGAATCTATTATGCAATTTCTTATTTTACACCCATTACTATACAGTGAGATATAAAATGGGTTAGATTTTTGCCCAGGAGAGGTTGATAAAATAGTAGAATCCTCTTGATTAAATAGGCCAGATGTCAAGGTTTCATCTTATTTTTCAACAATTATATTGTGATTTAAATCTGAAGCATTTCCTTTACATTGATCTACCAATATTTTTAATTCAAAAGGGTGAGACTTCAAATAATCTATAGAATATTTGATTATTCATAGAATTGAATGAAATCAAAAGGCATTTTATCCTTACCCATTTGTGAAGTGGATATTCCTTGATCAACATGAACATTACTTGCTAAAGGACTGGGATCATTCTTGTGAGTGTGACTGGAGGGTTGATTCTTTTTCCTTTGGCCTCAAGTCAATATTGTGTATGGAGTTCCATCAACCGTTGCATAGCATTCACCTTTTGATTTACAATCTGACTCATATTCTAAAAATAAATTTCTAGAGTTGTGATTTGAGTATGAATTTGATTCTAGACCAGGGGTTATAGTGTTCAGCTCATTGGTGGATAATAACTGCATCATATGAGTAGTTTTTGTATAGCTCTCACTATCATGATCCATTGTTAAATGAAAGACACACATATTTCCTTTCTTTGGTGTTGCTTTAATTTGCAACCTGGGTTTTGAGCCTGTGAGCTGCAGATATCTTCCATCATTATTCCTTCCTAGAAAATTTTGATAATTCCATTGATAGGAATTATCTGGGTAATTGCCTTTTTACTGCTATCAATTCATTTGAAAATTTTTGAATCATTTCATTAGATGATGTGGTCTTACTAGAAATTCCCTTAGTTTGAATTTCTTGCTTCCATTTTCCTACAGAAATCAAATCATCTTCAAATTCTATTGCCTTCTTTTGTACATCTACTAAATTTGTGGGATGTGCTCTTCTCAAGTCATAATTGACATCCGGGGGCATCACACTTATGAAGAAGGTTTTTAGATTACCAGTAGTGGGTTTGTCAGCAGTTGGAATTCTACTAATAATCTTATTGAATTTAGCAACAAAATCTCTCATACTCATGGTGGGTTTCTTTTTAATAGAAGTCAATTGTGTTAACAAGGCATGTTCATCTTCCATAGTATTAAACCTTATCTCAAAGGTCATTCTCATTGTATCCCAACTAGTGATCAAGCCATCATCCAGATGATAGAACCAGTCTACTGCACTTTCTGTCAAGGTTTCCACAAATAATCTTACAGCAACATCCTCATGTCCAACTCCTAAAATGTGAGTAGCTGCGAAGAAGGCCTTAATGTGTCCATTTTTAGTGACCTTACCATCACCTAAAAATTTAGTGAAATTCTTCCTTGAATCGGCTGGGAGTGGATGATAAGTTGCTAATGCTAATGGTCCTATTGTTGTAGCCCATGGAGTAGTCATAATTGTTCTGGCAATATATGGCAGGAAATTAACAATTGGGTAAGTAGTAATTCCATGGAGGGCTAATACCTGAAAGGTAGAATGCAAAGTACTAGTGTTTTGATCCCTAACAGAGGAAGGTGGTCTACTTTGACTTTTCTTTTCACCTTTCTACTTTGGAACGTCTAAGATGGAAAAACCAAGCTCTGTAAGTTTATCAAAAATAGGGTCTTACCCACCCTATTCCTTGGTACTTCTAAGGAACCTTTTTTTTTCTAGGATGTTAAGTTAGTTTTTTCTTCGAGCTTCTTCTCTCAATTTTCTTTCTACTCTTCGAATATCCCTCCTTTGAGTAGCTCTTTCTAAAGCTTAAGCTCTTCTTTCTTATTCTTCCAATACTTGGCTAGCATTCCTATAATGTTCAACATTCCTCCTATGTCTCCAAACAAATGTATTAAGGGATGAAATTATGTCTTCTTGGTTTTCTTGAAAACTAATGTTAGGTTGGAGCACTAGAATAATGTTTTCATGAGGTAGTACCATTTTTCCTAATCATATAGGCTTTTTAGTCAAGCAACTATTCATCTCCCTAGCAAAGTTGCCAAAAATCTATTGGTAAATAGATTTGTTCTTCTTTGATTATGATTCTTGAATGCCCAAATTAGGAACAATATCTGATTACAAATAGCTGAAAAGCCACTTATGAGTAGACACGCTTTTCTCTGAATTGATAGGTGCAGCTCCCTATTGTAGATCAGCAATGAATTATGTTTTGTTTCTAAAACTAAATGGGGGTATGTTCTTGGCCTAAGAACAGAACATAATCTAACTTAGGAGAAAAGCACTTCTGAAAATTTGATTAAGTTTATGAACCCACACATCTTATGAACTCATAAAGCTTAATACTATGATTAATAATGCTGAACTTAGTTAATTTGAATCTGAGCTACAATCAGCTTAAAAGAAAAAAAAATGCTTGAAGGATTTCTCTTTGAACATATAGTGACACTACTTATCACATCCATTCACTGTTTTGAAATAGAGAAGCGAAACTCTGTTCTTTCCTTGCTTCAATCTAGAAAAAAAGAAAAAACGTAAAACTAGAACTTAACAAAAATGGAACAGAAAATAATTGATATCAAAATACCATTCAATTGTCTCTACAACATCAAGTATTTCACACAAAACATTTTGCCGACCTTTTATTAATCTTTTAATTTCATACATATAGGATTTGAGATGACCATTATAATAGAAGTTCAATTGGTTCATCTTCTCAAAAATGACAAATGGAAAGACACCAGTTTGTCGTATTACAATAATTACATAAGAAAGAAAAAAGAGATGCAAGAAAATAAATCACTTCAACTTCGTCCGCTTTTCTACTTTCACTCTATAGGCCCTAGCGGCAACTATGATTGGGATTAGCTCTTCATGCTTAAGCATGTGTATGTTCATGTATCTCAAGAACCATTTGGAATTTTCTCTAGCCAACTCCTTCATAGCATTCAATTGATTTGGTAGCTCCTCCATGGCCATGTGTATCCATCTACTAAGTGTCTAGAATTCTACTACTCTATTTTGACTACTGGAAGACACACCAAACAGACTATCCAAGAATTTGGAGAAGTTCTCCTTCATGACATTTATCTCGATGAGTGCCTTTCCTTGGAAACTAGTTTGTGAATCTGTATGTAGCCTCTTTATGAGTTCAAATCCTCTATCTTGGGTCTTCTTCACCTTTTCCTCTATTTCCTTGAGTCCCTATTCTACTAACAGGATCATTTCTTCCTTGAACTACATGCTCTGAAGCCTCTCGAATAGAGGATCATCTCCCTTTGACAAGAATTTTGCTTCAATAGCTTCTTTTGCCTTCATCTGAATGATCATCTTCAGAAGAGAGACACAAGCATCACACTTCATCCAAAGTATTGCAATTTGATAAGATGTTATCCTTCTATATTTCCAATCTTAGGATAACATTACCAATTTGTTCTATAATAGTGGCTCCTTCTGATTTGAGATTCCCAATCCATTCTTGGCCAATTTGGCCAAAGTGCCTATCTTCCTAAAGTTGAGAGATGAGGTCTTGAACCTTAGTAGCAGTAGGATTTTTGGTTACTAATACACCAGAGATAGTTGCCAATGGAGTGATTAACTGTCTGATGAACCTGTTCAATTCTTCTATCTCAACCTTCATTCTAGTCTTTGACAACTTCAAACTTTCTAATTGTCCTTCAATCACCTCATTGGTTCACTTCCACAAACCAACCTTGGTGTCATGCTCGACCTCTCCAAGGTCCACCGAGTGCAGAATAAAATCATCAATAGTCATATCTTCAATCCTTCCTCCTTTTTTGGGCTTGGTTATCTCCATTGTCAAGTGCCTCATTTCTAGATCTTTCCCAAGTATAGACAATTTTTTCTTCTTTTTTACCTTGGTTAATGCAGATCTAGAATGAACTACAAGGGATACAACATCTTTGGTAGGAGAGCTTTCATATTTCTTTTTCCTCTTTCTTTCGAGAGTATCTTCTAACTAGGATTCAATGCCTATCACTTTGGAGGTTGTCCAAAGTGATCCTATACTAAAAATCTTCTTCTTAACTAGAGTGACTGTCACCATAGTTGAAGAGAAGGGATTCTTCAAATCTCAAGAAATGAGCTTGGAAGAGCTATGACCTTTATCTACCTCTAGAACTTTCTTCATTGCCTCAATAGACTCAGTAGACTCACTACTATTGCTCTTCCATCTCCCATATCTACTATCTGTATTAGGGAGCCACTTGGTTGCAGAAGTGTAGCACTTACTGGTAGAATGGGGCTATGATGAGGAGAAGGAACTGGAGTACCATGGGGAGAAGGAACTAGTGAAATATGAGGAGATGGAAGTGGAGTAACATGAGGAGATGGAACTAGAGTAATGTGAGGAGATGGACCTAGAGTGGTACCACTTTCCTTTGGCTCCTCTGTCTTCTTCTTTTCAACACCAACTTGGTTTTTGATGACTAGGAGGGAGCCACCGTGACAAGTTTTAGCTATGGGAATGCTCTTGTCTAGAGTTTGATTACCTCCACCTGAAGGTTGATCTAATCATTGAGTGGTAGCTATTGTTATGCCTTGTGTAGTACTCTGAGAGGAAGAAGGTGTTGTAGTAGCTAGAGAGGCTTGAGTGAATGTACCTTTACTCCAAATCCTTTTGGTTGTCCATTCAACCCACTTCCCAGTTCTCTTCATGATTCTAGCCATCATAACATCAAAATTTTCCTGAGCATCTTCATAAGGCTCTGAATTGATAAGAGTGCTTCTTATCTTAGTTAAATATGTATTGCTATATGTATTTTATCCATCATCCTCCAATCCTTCAACATAAAAATTGATACCATATGTTTTAATTTGCTCCATTGTGAGCTTGGTGAAAGCATGATCTCAGCTTTCAAATTCATCTTTACAATATACCCAATAGTCTTCAATAGTGGTAATGTGTTTGATCACACTTGCAATTTGCAACACATCCCTTGCATAGCTATCTGGATGAAACATATGTTTCATGACCTCATACTCCTCAAATTTTCATTTCATCTTGAACACTTTGAGCATATTCTTTGCATCAGAGCAGGATTCACAACCGTACGATCCAACTTTCATATGGAATTCATACCCTTTCTTTGTCAAAATCCCACTTAGCACATTCACCTAGACCACCCACCTCATGATCTCTATTAGCACGATCATGTCATTCGGGTACGTGGGAAACTTCAAAGAGAATCCATTGAAATCTGCAAGACACAAATATGAGAAAGATGAGAATTGGATAAAATAGTTCATGAATTGACTAATGGCTGCCATTGCCTCTAGGCTAAATCTCCTCTTTGGGCATCCTTGGAGTTCCCTACAAATTCTCATTGTAAACACGTCATTAACTTTGACATATTCTACATAACTATTTTGAAATCGCAAACATGGATAGAACTCATAACATTTCACATCATCAGGAAATATTTCTATTCTTGGAAGGCCCGACCACAACTATAGAGATGCTAGCATATAAATCAGGAAGGAAGACATATAAAAGGTGTTGTAAAACTTCATGACACTGAGAGCTTTGGATAGATTCTCACTTACCTCATGGGCCCAATGAATATACTTCATATCTAAATAAATAACTTGTACCATAAAGAAATATTGTTCAACAACATTTAAAGCCTCTACTTCACCTTTTAATCTATGCAAAAGAACTAGGATGTCTACAATCTCAGGCTTGATATTAGTACCAAATAGAGTTTTGGGAACCTTACTCTTGGAGACCAATAGCTTTTGGAACTAGGATCACATAATTTCTTTCCTCCACACCATCCTTTTCAAGGAAAACTCAGAGATTGCACCTCTCACTATCAATTCTAAAAACTCTTCTTGTTTTGGGACTCAGAGGCAATTCACCATAGTTTGCCTATCAATGGAGATTAGTACTATATGATCAGGTAGCATAATTTTTCTAGTATTCGGGTTGTAGTGATTTATGCAGTCATAAATCAATTCTCAAGCTTGAACTACTATCAAAAACCCAACTGCCTCCACTAGTCCACTTCCTCGGAGCTTCTTGGCTATAGGTTGAATCAACTCTGACCTCAACCTCCTTTGGAAGTCTTGCATATAATAAAAGTGGAGTGAAGTATCTGTAAAGTTCTACAAGGTGGACTTGATCCCATTTAGCTCATCAAAACCCACAAATTTGGTTGCCATTATATTTGAGAATGAGGTAAATTGAAACCTTGAATTTAGATGAGGCACAAGGAATTGAATTCGTAGGCACAAAATATTTGAAAACATTGTGCAATTTAACAACATAATAATTCAAGAAAATAAAAATGGTAGTTTGAAAAGTTGTTATGTTTCCCTCTATATAGGAATCCTAATTCATTCATTAATCTTCAGGATCCGCGCCACATGAACAAATTAAAGGATAAATTCGTTGAATCAGTAAATGCGGGAGCTTCTAATGGACATTTCAATGTCTTTTCACTATTTTTATTGGCTCAATGGTAACTTTCCTTTCTTTCATACTTACCTTTCCATTTTCCATTCAGTTTTGGAGAATTAAGAACAAAGTACTTTGTAAGGAAATATCCGCCTAACTGGATTCTGCTTAGTATACTTTTCCAATCGTGATTAGATTGTTTCCATAATCATCTTGAGATACCTTGTGTATAATTAAAAAACCCAATCTTCTTACAAAATTGATTTCTTTATGAATGCAAAAAATTGCCCTCATGGGTTGAAAACCCGCCAAGGAGAAGACAATTTCCATTTTTCTGCCCAAGCTTTATTTACACTTTATCTTTTGAGTTAACATTTCCTCTGGGTTCAAAAAATCTCGAAAGGACTATGAAAGTTGAGAGGGGCCCACTTCCTTGTCTCTTTCCTTTGCAATTATCTTTGGTAGAAAATAGACTTCATGGGTCGAAAGCCCACTAAGGAGAAGTCATTTTTGGATTTTCCACTTAAGATGATTCTGAGCATCATGATGAATCCCAAGTGTTTCCCAAGGTGGAAAGCTATAATGAAAATAGGTATTTTTCATAAAAAAACTCATTATCTTCTTATTTTAATGCATAAGCTTCATTTGTTAATCTTTGCAGGAAATCACCTCCATGGGTTGAAAACCCACCGAGGAGAAGGTGATGCTCAATTTTCTGTAACTTCATTCTTTCACAGGGAAAATATGATAAGACACAAACAAGTCTAGCTTTGTGAATAACTTTTTGAATTGCAAGAATCCCCATTGAATTAGGTACTAAGCTACCCATAGGCTCGCGACATCAAGGAAAACCCACCTAGCCATAAAATGTAGGAGAATGGAAGGATGGAGAATCCGATGGAGACTCTTTTCACCTAAGAGAAATTAGAACTAGACCCAGACATATCTAAACCTAATCAAGACACAAAAATTTCCACTTTTTGCAAAATGGATACAAGATGAAAAGTGGAGCAACATGTATATTACTGCTTCTACTATTCCATTACTGTTGTTGTATGTTATCTTTATCTTTAAAAAAAAATGTTGGGCAAAATTAGTAAAACTTTAGGTTAACTTCTTTTGGGTCACATGGTGGGGCGTTATAGCTTGTAGTGGTCTTAGAAAAGCCACTAGTATAAGAAAGGGACAAATGAGTCCTAATGTGTATCTTTTCCATTAAGAGGTCTAAGTAGGTCCTTACGAACATGCAAGGTTACCTAATTGTCCAGAGTTGCTAGGTAAAATGAAAATGTTCTCATTCTTGCTAAAAGTGACATTTGTACATTTGGAGGGCTAGATTAGGAAAGGAAGCAGTAGAATGGTGGTTTCATGTCCTAGATGACATATTCAGACATGTTTCAAAGTTTCAGAAGGTTTTGACCATGCCCTGTCCATATAGACAAAAAGTTGTCAAGTTGCAGGACAACTTTGCAAAAATTGTAAAAGTTGTCATAACAACTTTTATTGCAAAAATAGTAAATTTGAGCAAATGGGTATGTAACCACCTAAAAGTGGTTGGAGTAGGTGCATTGGGTATATTTAAGGCCTCCCTAGACCTGTAACAAGGGTTGGATGGCATTGTGAAAGATTTCTGGGTAATGAGTAGGCACATCTTAGTGTTATTTTGATCACAGTACACCATTTTTGCTTCTTGAAGGTGTTAGATGGATTGATCTCCATATTGTACCTTGTTCATCTTTTGGTAGATGTTATAATTTTGTTCTATGTGTGATTAGGTAGGTTGTTGAATCTATTTCATTTCCTTTTTGTAAATATTTTGATTTTTGTTGAGTTGTTATCTTGAACTAGACAGTTTGGGAAAATGGAGTCTTAACTCACCTTTCCACCATGGAAATGGCACGGTATCTTGGAATGTGTGAGAAGACTCCTTTTACTATAGGCATGAAATATTTTGGGCCCTGGGAAGAAAGTTTGGCCAATTTTCAGTGATGCCCTAGGCAAGCCAAGTGAGCATGGTTAGGGATCATAGAGTTTGCAATAAATGCTTCACTCCAAGTAGATAGAGAGAAGGACATGAGATTGAAGAAGCCATGTGCCAAAGGAGACCTCCCGGTGACATGTTTTAATGGGGATTTAAACAAAACCTTGTGATTTCTGTCAACAGATTAGCAAACCCTTTATTTTAGGCTTAAAATCAACATCCCACTATACAAATAGGTTGGGGAAGTAGAAAAGGTGCATCTTAAAATTCTTCCAAAAGAATAACTAGACATAAATTTAGTTTTCCACCTCATTAATCCTTTTTCTGAGTTAAGTGTCAAAAGGTGAGTTTGGAGGCCTAATTCCTTGTAGCCCTTCTAGGCCTAAATTGGAGCAACTTCTTGAAATCAATATAGGTTTCAATGGATTTTTGGTGGATGAGCTTTGGAATGGCCTTAAAACGCTAGGGCAATGTTATGTCTCCATGCTAAGTAGATTGTGGGCATGTGTGGGTGTTTGGTGTAGATGAGCCATTTAAGCATCCAAGGAGTGTTGATGTGATGAAGTCAAGTTTTACATTGGTGTGGACAAGTTGAAAGAGGAAGGGATTGGGATAGTGTTTTATCTTAAGTTAGGGTTATTGGAAGAACATTGAAATAATAGAGGAGAGGCTTCGACAAGACCCTAGGAGAAGTTAGGGTTAGGAGAAAGACTTTTCCTTATATCACTTGGAATGTCTAAACCAAACAACTCTGGAAATAAGTATCACCCTAGACCTAAATGCATGGCTACTAGAAGGAATTATGGGGAGTAGGAAGATGAAGAAATTGATAGTGAGGGTAATAAAGAGGATGTCATATGGGAGGGTTAGAACAATCATTTTCCCTCTAAGGTTTTAGATACTTTCAAAACTGATACCCAAACCCTTGATTCTGGGAATGATGAGAATGTTGAAGAGCAAGGAACGATCACTTCACCAATTAGGATGGGAAACTTGGGTAGTGAGATCTAAGAGGAGGTCACTGGGGGAGATGGGGACCAAAAGGGTAAGGAGTGGGGGAGATCATACTCAACAAAAACATTCCACAGTGAAAACATATGACAAAGTATAGGAAAATCTAGAGATGGAGAAGCTGGAGAGGTCCTTTGCTGACCTGGTCAAAAGGAACATGGACCTAGAGGATAATTTTGATGGGCTTGCCAATTTCTCGGTACATGTTATGCACTTGGTGACCACTACCCTCTATTCCACACAAACTATCAAGGATGATGCAACCGATAAGAAGGAGGTGAAGACTACTCACTCTCTATACGACTTCTTGGCCAATGATTGGCTTTGCCTGCTCTTGAAAAACTTGAGGAACCAGTGATTGGTTACCTCCTACTATTGTGCTTTCTATTTAGTTTTTTGGCTTATGGTAGATATTTTCTTGGCCTTTGGGCTCTTTTTCAATTTTTTATGCCGGGGTATATACATGTACATGTATATGTATATCTATACGTGTATACATATAGATATATATGTATATATATTTATACACACACACACACAGATATATATATTTATACACACAAAACATATATATATATATATACACATACATACATGTACGAGTATGTATATATATACATGTATAGATATATATGTTTATGTATATATATTTATATGTACATATATATGTGTGTGTGTATGTATATACACACACACATATACATATATGTATATATGTGTGTGTGTGTGTATACACACACATGTATACATATATGTATATATGTGTGTGTGTATATACATACATATTTTTGTGTGTATACACACACACATACATACATAATAACAATCTATAAAGATCAGTACATTATTTTTTTTGTATCCATTACCAGTAGCTTTTAAAAATTCTCCTTAATCTTTTACCTAATTCGCTTTAGTAAACTTTTCTCATGTGAGGCGACATAAATTTCACATCAGGAATTTGCTATATTTACATGCACACATACTTAAATTTTAATTTAATTGTGATATCTTTTTACCAATACATCATCATTGTTTTTAGATTTAGTTGTATAATATTGTTCTTATTATATATTATGTGTTTAGAATTTTTATTCTTTAAAAGTCAATCAGAGCAATTCTTATGAATAATGAGAGACATAATAAATAATATTTTTTCATTTAGTAAGATTAATTTTTAGATAAAGAAATTTAAACAAAAAAATAAAAAATAATATATAATGAAAATATGATTAAAAATCATTAATAATTAAATCTTGTATAATTTTTTTAGATTGATGTATTCTTATAGTTGATTTATTTAAAAAGAAAAATTAATCTTTTAAATAGACATAAATATATCTTCTAACTAATGTACTAAAAGATGAAAATTAATGTTCATCAAATTTAAAAATAAAAAGTATAATAATAAATTTCATGCCAATGTACAAGGATTTTGAGATTTCTAATTCTTCTTAGTTGCACATTGAAATCTCACTTAATTGTTAAGTGCCAAAAATTATGCCACATAGCTAAAAAAGATCCTAGAAAAAGGTCACAAAGATTCAACATATAAGAGTCTAACAAGTTAATCAATTCAGATGATAAATAAATTGTTTAGAGAAATTTTAAAAAATAAAAAATTACATTGAACTATAGAAAATATAAACTAAGTAACAAAATCAACAAGTTGATATATTTTCATTGGTCTACATACTTCAATTTAATCACTAGTTAGCATAGTAATTCCAAAAAGTGATGCAATAGTACTTAGCCTATTGAAAAGTAATAATAAGAGATCTATTTTAAAAATAATAATTATATTATAGTTTATTATTTTAATAAATAAATTGAAATAAATTGGGGGTCATAGATTATCTAATTATTGATTGTTTCAGATTTGGCTATTGTAAGGGTACGTCATTCAATCTAGAATCAAAATATTTAAAATAATTATTCATCAATGCTGAATGAGATGTTAAATTTGTATTTTTCAATTAAAATGCAATTATGTAACTCTTTATGTCATATTCATTAACATGTGTTTCATGAGTAGTGATTAGGCATAGGTGAGCTAGACTAGTACTTGGATGGGTAACTCTTAGTGCTTCACCTAGATAGCATCACCTACATGCATTGAGGGATGAGTGTTCCATTCATTCTCGTGAGAAGTACTTACGAAATAGTCTTCATTTCTTATAAACCACAACTCATAAAACAAAAGTCAATAAATTTACTAAAAATTTATAAAATTAAATTTTAATATCAATCTCATAATTTGACTTGTTGTATACAATATCTCCTACTTATCAATTAGTAAATAAATTTAAATAATATTTCTTTCTTATAATTCAAAATAAATGACCATATTGATCTAAAAGACTTATATAAAATTATTTTTTAACAAAAAAGATAGAAAGAACAACTAATGAACAGTAAAAATATCAATCTAATTTTACTCACGAGATGGAATTCGAGTTTCCAAATTCAAATCTTTGTTGATGTGGTCTACTTTATGAAATGGTGAGTAACATGTTATAAATAGTATGATGAGTCCCTTGTTACAATGCATCACTCATTCATTCCTTTCATTTTTTGCTCTGCTATGTTCTAGTATCCTCTCTACTCCCTTCTTCATTTCTTTCCTCTTTATTTGTTTACAACTCTATAATGGGTTTCTATACGATACAAAAGAATTGATTTTTCAAAGTGATTAATTTTTTTGTTTTTAATATTTGTCTAATTGTTAAGAGGATAGATGAAATGAGCCTCAAAAATATCTTTCAGTCAGATGAAACCGTACTCATTTTCATGGTGGTTTTGTGTGGGAGAATCTTTGAGAACTATGTGATATGGTTTGCTATGTCATTATGTGATATGTTACCATGGAGGACAAAGGCAAGGTCTATTATTACTACCACTTTCCTATTCTTAACCATTTTCAAAACAAGGATTGTTTTTCCTTCCCTTTTCTCCTATTACATTCTATAGAAGACTGCGTTTGGAATATTAGGAAGAAATTGGAGGAAGGTAAAAATTACTTTGTTTATCATCAAGCCCTGATTTTATGTCTCTTTAAATTTTACAAATGCCTTAACCCTCAAATCCCAATCCTAAGCCTTTTGCACCTGAAAATTATTGGTCAAAGTCCCCACCCCATGCAACAAACCCAAGATTGATAAGGATCCCACTTCCCTAGCTAGGAAAACCAACAAGGAAAAAATTTGAAACCTAATTTGAAACAAAAATGAAATAATTTGATTTCATTATCTATTTAACCACACATGTAGTATTTTCATATTTAGTGGCCTAATTTAAACCATAGTCAACATTATTATATCAATCACATTTTTGCATTAAGAGGACTAAGATAGAAATAAAACATCTCTACTCTTCAAATGATAGATCTCAAATCTAACTTATTGACTGGAGAGATTCCACCTTCAGTTGCTCAACGTTTATCTTTGTTTCATTTTAATCGTGGCTTCAATAATTTAATTGGCAATATACCTTTGTATATTGGGAAACTTTCATCTTTGACTCTTCTAGATGTTGGCTTCAATAGTGTCAATGACACCATGACATTTTCAATAGCTCAACTCCCATCTTTTCTTAAATTGAGTTTCATTGATAATAGACTTAGTGGCCAAATACCGTTTTCATTGGGAAATATTTCATCCTTACGAAATGTTCATCTTAATGGAAATAAACTAAATTGTATTCCTCCTCCTATTGGGATTCTCCCTCATTTGGAGGGAATGTACCTTTCCTCCAATCACTTGCAAGGCTATTTTTCTCTTGATTCTTTCAAATTCTTAATCTTGAACTCTCTTACAATAAACTAACTTACTGTCTATATTGACCCAAAATGGATACCTCCTAGATACCTCCATTTACTTTAGTTGTTTTGAACATGGCTTCTTGTAATATTGAAGGCATCCTAACCCCATTCCTCTCCACATAGTATGATTTGGAACACTTAGATCTCTCAGAAAATAAAGTCTTTGGAGAAATTCTACCTTGGCTAAGAGATTTACTGTATCTAATGTAAGCATACTTTTAATACCTAAGTTTTTAGACTTTGTAAATTGGTCCTGTGGACAAATTGTTTTAGTTTCTTGTGGGTTTTGTTACTAAAAATTGATTTGTAAAGTTTGACCTATGAAGAATCAGTGTTCTAGGGTCATGACTAAACTCAAACTTGAAGCATGGGTTTCAAGTTCAAGTTCAAGTTCGAGTTTGCAGAGTCAAAGTTCAAGCTTTAATTTCAAAGGACCACCATTGTCAGGCTTAAAATACTAGTTCAAAAGAAATGCAGATTCATTGGTTCTAGAGTTCAGAACTTTATGCTTAGTCCTGATAATCAGAGGTTCGAGGTTTGAGTTTCACACCTACCAATCAAGTGATGAAGAATTGCCAATTCAAGTTGACATTTTAGATTTGAAGTATATATTGAAGGTTGCAAGTGAGTGCTTTAAGTCCACCAATTCATCAGTGTAGAAGAATGAGCTCAAGGTACCAAGTTTAAAGGCCTACAAGGTTTGTTTCAAAACCCATTATATAGATTTAACAGGTTCAGGTTGAAAAGCACAAAGACTAGTAGTTCCCGTGCATTCATCCTTATCATAAGGCTCCAAGCTCAACTTCCACTCTTGCCTTTGAAAATGTGAGTTATCTGCAGGTTTGTGTAATAATAATTCATAAACTTGGAGGATTTAAAAGAAATGTTTATATCAATCCATAATATATGGAAATCCATGCTCGAACCTGACACTTAAAATCCCAAATGGAGAAACCCGAGCTATCTCATGCTGATGTAAAACACTCAAACCTTGGACATATTTCCACCACAATAACAACTGAATCATCCATCAAATCCGATATATTCATTTATCACCATTCTACTCTTCATGACAGAGAAAACAAAAGGGAACACATAAAACTTTAGAAAAATACATTTCTATTAAATTCAAATCTGAATACACATGTGATTCAAATGACTGCAACTAAGAATGGCTCTCTGGTTCGAAACCAGAGAGCCCAAATATTTTCCTAACTTTCACTATATTCCGCAACTACTTCTAATTGACCTCTTGTAACCTAAATCTCCATTCCTATCGACAATCTCTGCCTTTTATAACATTTTTGGCAGTTACCATATAACCATTTACATTCCCATTCCACTATCGATTACAATTTTCCTTGGATTCCCAATTACATTTGTGAGGTCTTGTGTTTACCTTCATAATAAGTCATAATGCACAGATTTGTTGTTAACATAACTTTTCATCAGGTTAAATGAATGATTTCGATACATTAACATTATAATTTTCAAACGTCGTGGTGCAAGGTGGTGGTGCCGCTACACCACATGCCCACACATACACAGGTTTGTGGCAATTGGTTCATTGGTAAAGGAAGGAATAATTGTGATGATAAAAGCCTCACATTCGAGCAATAGGGAAGAGGTGACTATAAGTTCAAATCACTTTGGATTGGGTTCAAAAAAATGGAAAATCACATCGAACTGTTTGACAGAATGCCGATTTTTTTTAAAACCAACATGCTCTCCAAAATAGGATGGCATCGATTCGGGTTGGACCAAATTGTTAAAAATTCTTTAAAATATATATATCAATGACACACATGATGAGAAAGAGCTTGAATGATGGGGAACGACATGAGTTTACAACATTGATCTACATGCGGCTTATGGATGCCAATAAACTAAATGTCGATGGACCAGTGATTGGGCTCACTGTAATAGAGGAAAATAAAAATGTTCATGATGCGACGATAAAAATATTCATGATATTTAAGCCGTTCTGAATATAAGTGAATCCCCAAAGCCGTACGTGCAAGGTTCCACTCATTCCAAGATGTACTGTCCCATTCGTATGGTATAGTAGATGTTGCTTCCTCCCTCGTGGTGGTTGAAGTTAACGGTGTTGAGCCACGAATACAGAAATAATGCATAAGCACGTGATCCATCTGATAAATGTCAAAGGATATGTATTGAACGTAATGTCTAAAGTTCATTTGGTAATGGTGTGAATAGTCCAAAAGGAGAGATGATAATTATGGCATTGTGTCAAGTTTTGCCGAAATACCGTATATCGAGTTCAAATGTTACAAGACAATGAGCATCACCATGAACCGCAAGGAGAAATTGGGGCATTAATCTGATGGGTAAAATGGGACATCTCTCTGATATTCTCTAGATGTTCTGATTCATGGTCAAATTCACAATTTGAGCTCTGTACACAAGGTCTCGAAGACTCCCGATGCCAAGATATAAAAGCAGTATTGAAGCAAATAAATGGAGTTCTTAGGTTAATAAACCGACCCCATGTCCCACATAAGTTGCAAGGAAGTTGTGGTTATAAAAGTGAACTCTGTAACAAGTGAATATCGTCTCTTTAACTTTCGATATTTGAATAAGGCATTTGGTGATAGTGTGATTGTAACGACTGTCCCTGCAAAACAAATGCCACATCAGCAATTTCTGTAATATGTGGAAAAATCAACGAGAGTCAAAGTCTTTTGAATATTGACTAGTCAACATTAGTCGATTAACTATCATTAACATTACATATATGCTCAAATTTAAAAGAAAACTGTAAATTTGTTACCAGATTACTGATACCAGATACCAGGTGGTAAACCATGACGACCAAGTTGAAAAGAGCTCCAAAACCTGTCTAAGAATACAAGGAGAGAATATTGTAGGAGTGCTTTTCCACCCTACCACGAAGCTGTTAAGCTTCCCCGGAATCTTTCCTGACATGAAAGATACCCAGCCCGGCAACGAGATAGTCTAAACAAGTAAAACTTAGAGGAGTAATGGAATTCGTGTTGTTAAAATAAAATTCATGGTCTAATTACCATTCCCTAACACGTGGATATCTACATTAGTGTATGAAAGAAAGTCAATAACATTTCTTAATCAACATGTACAGATCTGTTTTCTATCACATTTGTATTTCTACTATGCATTATCTACATATATGCATCAGTTCAAGGTAATGTAACACTTAATGCATTTATTTTAATCTATGTCATTAAGTACAATGTTAGTTTTAACAAGTTGTTAAAATACAAATGACAAGGAGATGTTATCAAAATTCCTCATGCTTCTCATAATATTCTTGAGAAATAAATAACAAGGATTCATATCCTTCTTTCCTGGTTTATCAGATGGAAGCATACTTTCAATTTCTATATCATTAGGAACTTTCATCCATTTTGAACAATTTTATTTCCAAGTAAAAACATATGCAGTGTTAGGAAAACATTTGTTTATTTTTATGGAACGCCATATCCAGAGTTTGAATTATATTAACATTTGTTTTAATCTACTAGCAAGAATACTTTCTTCAAATAAAATAATACATAGCTATGACATTCCTACTCACTTCCTCTGTGTCTGAGTTGCCTTTAGACATCACTAACTTCAATAATAATTGTTCTCTACTGTTCATGCATAGCCAGCTCATTGACACATCCAACAAGTAATAATAAATAAATGTGTGTGATGAAGTTCATCGTCTAGGAAATGAAACATAAGGAGTTTTTCTATAAAAAAATATTTTAAATTGTTATAAAGAGGGACAGTAGCTGCAACTTATTGAACGCAACATTGGAGATCAAATCCAACATTTACCATGCTTCAATGCTAAATTTAGATTTTTATATTTGATTGATACCAAGTTAAATGGTGATCCTCTCTTTCAAGAATAGAATAGTTGAGGAGATTGTTTCAATAGAATAATTCCACTCATCAGTAAGAAGAAATCTGACTTCATATGAATAAAAGACTGTCTTCTAGGCATCGAATGAGACAGTCGATAAAAGAGAGAATGGTCACAGTATTTTGGATAAACACACAATACTAGGATAATCCTATTTATACTCTTTGAGCTAGATGACCCATATCCTATTCATAGATAATCGGCTAAAGGGGAAGAAAAGGAACATTCATGTTATAGTATAGAATCTTCACCGTTTCCCTAATGTATTTATGTTCAATTAAACATTTATAACAAGTATTGTGGATTAATAGGCCACACAATCAATTCATGTACTAGACTGAACTATAAGTTACATGCACACTGCAAAGTTTGCCATTTATAAAGAAATGATTTCTAACTCTATAAAATGATATCCAATCCATTAATCATACGACAAAAGATCATCAAGAATGGTATTGAGTTGTTTAATGATAATGGTTGGGGTAATGGTAATGTTCTATGTTCTTAATCAAAACCATAAATTCAGTCATCCCCACAACCAGAAATCAAAGACACTATCATTTATCTAGTATTGGAAAACACACATTTCATCATTTTGCAAAGGAAAGTTAGAAATTTTAACAAAAAGATTGGAACCTGGTAATACTTCGTGGTTGTCAATATCTCCTCTTGTGACACTGCCCATGCTCAAGTATGGACTTTAACAAGAAGGCTAATCCCAGCCTAGCGAGAGAAGAGCAGGTTGAACTATACAGATGTATTTAGTTATTCTCTTCATGGCATTTGCAAAAAGCTTCTTCTTCTTTCCTGCTGGAGTAGCGCTTGATGCTCCTAACATCACCATCTTCATGTCGTTGGTCTTGTCCATATGCCTGAAGGGTCGTATATTAAGCCATTGCGCCTGGGAGAGTCGGAGGGCAACATGGTGTAGGGAGAACTAGGCGACTCCGACGTGTCTGTGGGAGAAAGATGAAGTGCATCACCCATTGCAGAAACCCTGCAATTAGTTGTTAAACCTTGATTTGAAGTATTATGATCGCTTCTTTTGTACCCTCTAAAACATCCAAAACTTTCAAATGCTGGTGGGTGTATTTTCTGTATGCCCGCCCCTATACCCATATATGGAATACCAACCAAATCTTTAATCTTTTATGGCCTTCTCTCATCAGTTCTTGTTTATTATCGGAGAGAGATTCTTGCAAGTGGGATATCATCTCGATTATGTAGGTAATAACAATTTGGTGGTTATTTCCTTATAACAACTTTTAACAAAATTGGTCATTGTTTTATTCTAATTCACACAATTAACTTAATGGCTTTGCCCAGGTGGCAATCCAGTACCGATTTATTTGGTATGTTAAGGAGTGGGTCGTGACATCCTTCCTGTCTTAGAGAATGCATCGTCCTGATGCAAAATATGAAGAGAAGAATTCAAAATCATATGCACTCACATATACAAGGAAATGAATCTACAAGAGCCAGATCTAATTTCCATTTACACAATAACACATACATCTGCATTCAGTTCTGTATATATATATATATATATATATATATAGATTTTCAACTACTGGAATAAAATCTAATTTTCTTTTTCTTTTATGAAAGCTACGTTTCATTAACAAATTAACTTTCATGAATATTAACACATCGTTGAAGTAATAACTAAAGAGATAGTAACACACATTTGTAGAAGCACATGTATTAAAGTAATCATTTCAAGATCATTCACATGCGAGTGTGTGAATTCCATTACCATTCTATAGTTTTACAAGGTTAGACTACTTCTCTCCAACAATATTCTCTTTTTCTAATGATGTGTCATTCCCTCTGTTTCATTACAGGAACAACACCCAATGTCAGTCCATCATATATTATGAATCAAATTGATTTTCCAATGAAATATAAAATCATATACTTCTTAGCTCAAGAAGTCTCAAAATTTATAACATATTGACTTAAAATCACATGATATCACACATACCTGTGCACTTACCATACCCTAGTATCACTTGTGGATTTTTCCTTGCTAGTAGATACTTCTTATCCACATCCTACCATACTAATTAGTATCTCAAGGAGATCAACTTAAATATTAGTAGTCAAAAATTTTGTTCAACTTTATGATTTCTTAACTCATCTTTTAATCACATTTTGATCATGAGTAAGATGTGTACCATATGTACTATACCTACCATCTAACATGTGGTGTTCACTAAATGAGTATTCATCCACATCAATAGGTCAATGAAACATAATCAAGTAATGTAATCACGATACATCTAATGCATCATCAAAGAATCAAGTAATGTAACCACGTTACATCAAATTCAACATCATTTAAATCATCATGAATACAAAACATTCATACATAAATCATCAATGTACTTCCTCAACATTGATCATCATAATGCTTACAAAATCTTAGCAAAATTTTACATCTAAAAGTACTTACATCATAATACCTCAGTTGGCTCAAATTATATATATATCAAAACCTACAATAGGAAGATCAATGATAGAAAATCCAGACAATCAATTGTGTCAAGCAATATTGACCCAAAGTTAATATCTATAAAATAGTAAAACCGAATTCCAGCACACATGTTGACTAAGGGTTTAAGTTGAAAGTGTAATAGCTAAGTCTATTACTACGTTTATGTCGAACAATATATCAACTAAAAGTCCAAAATGCAATACGACCAAGTTGGTGATCATTATTCATTGACCAAATTGACTAAATAAAAAGGAGTCAACAACTTTCTATAAAGACCATATTTTCATACACTTGCCACATAGGCCAAAAAGTCAAATCATGTTAGTCAAAAGTCGTCTATAATTAGTTGAGTCAACAAGTAGATACAATATCTTCCAATTAAGTTTGCAATTTCATTCTACTTTCCAACATACATGTCGAAATGATAGGTGTAAATAAAATTACATTTCATAACCAATTATCGACCAAATTGTCGAACACAACATATCGTCACATGACTATGCCATAAATGAAAATGTTAGAAGAAGTTGACCTACATGTCCCACTTTATTCTATCATATGTAAAATTATGTCCTACTAAGTAAATGCCACATTATCATTTGCAAGAATCACATAAATAAGAAAACTATTGCTTGATTAGTTAACATTTTGTTTCACTACCATAATCAAGGATTAACAATAATTATCCATTTACAAATGTAACATGTGACATTATCCAAGGAATCCATCCATCAAATACATGATTTACTAAATATAAAAAGTATAATGTAAGGCATCATACCTCAATGGGCATCATAGAAAATGTTGACCTACACATCGAACATGGAACAATAAGCACATCATGAAGGCGCAGTGTCATCTATCATATGTTCAGCACCATTAAGTATATCATCTAGGTACACTCGCCAATCACCTGCAAGGATTAGTAATCCAATTTTTTTATCAAGTGAGTGACCTTAGGCCCTCACGCCCATTTTGTCACCATAGTGTGCTTAACCAACATATAAGCACATGTTGTGATGTATGACCTTACGCCATTAAATCATCACATAATGATGTAATTAAGTACATCTCAAATGATGAGCAAGACAATCAAACTGAGATGACATTTCCATTGTGGTCTTTAGTCTCCAAAGCTATAGGACGTCTCCCACTTGCTTCCTAAGACCAAAGTATGGCCTAGGCGCTTTAACCTTGCCAACCACAGAGTGAATACTTTCCTCGAAATTCTTCCTAACTCAAAGAATTCTCTGACCCTAACACGAGAAGCCTAGCTTCCCCGAACAAGATGGATCGGATGGATCTGGTGCGACCGTGTAACATTTCTACATTGCAACCATGTGCCTAGTAGTCGAAACACGGAATGTAGTTGGGAAATAAATAACTACATATCTACACATATGCAGTAAAAGAAAAAAAATTCCAAATAGGTATAACCATGTGTCACATATACAGTATTTGGAAAAATTAAAATGGCTTGGCCAAGCACTTTCAAAATCCAGAATTACCTATAGAAGAAACAAGAATCGACATGTATCCATTCTACAAAACTGGCAGATAGGGAAACTAAACATGAAGATATCCACCTATCTGTCCCATAATTGCTACATTACACCCTTCCATGGAGGAAACTACACAACATCTAACCTTCCTTGTTTGTCCACATTCGACACCCATAGTGGAAGGTAAGCTTTCCAAAATAATAAAAAATAGCATAAGATAAATGCAAAAGGAAGAATGGAATGTTCTTCACAATCTACTCCCTTGTACAACCTATCAATGCTCCACAATGAACATCATAGATGAAATCACTTCCAAATCATAGGACTAGCAACATCAAAACATACGCAAGATTCATAATTCTTAAGTAAAAGTCCAAAAATGAGATACAACCAAAATAAAAGTGAACAAGAGTCAAGTAAATAGCTCACATAAGAAATTGGTGGCTTGGTGGTCACAAAAAAAACATAAAATCTCAAGCTAGTCCTTCATCAGATCGAAGTTCATGAAACCGAACATAATAAAATGAAACCCAATTCACTTAAAGCACAATGACTCTCACTAGTCACTAAGAAGGAGTAGATGTTTAACAACATCTTGCGAGTTGATAAGAACATAACCAAACTTCTCATGCATTACATGCAATACTCTTGCAATTGAAATCCATGTTCTTCCTACTTATTATATTAGATTAATCAATGAGCCTCATGAATCTGGCATAAAATAGAAATAAATTCTTGCACTGCATGTGCATCACATGTCATTTACATAATAAAAAGATATTTTGCATTGCTATCAATAGTTGAATCTTCGTTTGGTAGGCTCTCATAGCCTAGTGCAAAAGTCAACCATCCTTTGACAATCTCAATAGTTCAATTCCAATACGCTCATTATATCATCACATGGTTTAAAATACATATAATCATAAAGATATGAGGTATGCAATTTACCAGTCATTCCATAAACTTTCCATTTTGTCAATCTTTTAAGGAATGAAATTTTTTAAACTCACAATTATGACATGCATAAGGAACATCAAATCCTTCTATGTCTAATGTAATCATAGCTTAGACACATCATGTAGCCCATGTCATCAACTCATACTATATAAAGTAAACAAATTGATTGACAGTTCTATGTCTAGCATAGTGAACTCAAGGCCCAAGTGTGAAACCAAGAGCTCTGATACCATATGTAACAACTGCCCCTGCAAAACAAATGCCACATCAGCAATCTCTGTAATATGCAGAAAAATCAACGAGAGTCAAAGTCTTTTGAATATTGACTAGTCAAAATTAGTCAATTAACTATAATTAACTTTACATATATGCTCAAATTTAAAAGAAAACTATAAATTTGTTACTAGATTACTAATACCAGATACTAGATACCAGGTGGTAAACCATGACGACCAAGTTGAAAAGAGCTCCAAAACCTGTCTAAGAATACAAGGCGAGAATATTGTAGGAGTGCTTTTCCACCCTACCGAAGCTGTTAAGCTTCCCTGGAATCTTTCTTGACATGAAAGATACCCAGCCTGGCAACAAGATAGTCTAAACAAGTAAAACTTAGAGGAGTAATGGAATTTGTGTTGTTAAAATAAAATTCATGGTCTAATTACCATTCCCTAACACGTGGATATCTACATTAGTGTATGAAAGAAAGTCAATAACATTTCTTAATCAACATGTATAGATCTGTTTTCTATCACATTTGTATTTCTACTATGCATTATCTACATATATGCATCAGTTCAAGGTAATGTAACACTTAATGCATTTATTTTAATCTATGTCATTAAGTACAGTGTTAGTTTTAACAAGTCGTTAAAATACAAATGACAAGGAGATGTTATCAAAATTCCTCATGCTTCTCATAATATTCTTGAGAAATAAATAACAAGGATTCATATCCTTCTTTCCTGGTTTATCAGATGGAAGCATACTTTCAATTTCTATATCATTAGGAACTTTCATCCATTTTGAACAACTTTATTTCCAAGTAAAAACATATGCAGTGTTAGGAAAACATTAGTTTATTTTTATGGAACGCCATATCCAGAGTTTGAATTATATTAACATTTGTTTTAATCTACTAGCAAGAATACTTTCTTCAAATAAAATAATACATAGCTATGACATTCCTACTCACTTCCTTTGTGTCTGAGTTGCCTTTAGACATCACTAACTTCAATAATAATTGTTCTCTACTGTTCATGCATAGCCAGCTCATTGACACATCCAACAAGTAATAATAAATAAATGTGTGCGGTGAAGTTCATCGTCTAGGAAATGAAACATAAGGAGTTTTTCTATAAAAAAATATTTTAAATTGTTATAAAGAGGGACAGTAGCTGCAAATTATTGAACACAACATTGGAGATCAAATCCAACATTTACCATGCTTCAATGCTAAATTTAGATTTTTATATTTGATTGATACCAAGTTAAATGGTGATCCTCTCTTTCAAGAATAGAATAGTTGAGGAGATTGTTTCAATAGAATAATTCCACTCATTAGTAACAAGAAATCTGACTTCATATGAATAAAAGACTTTCTTCTAGGCATCGAATGAGACAGCCGATAAAAGAGAGAATGGTCACAGTATTTTGGATAAACACACAATACTAGGATAATCCTATTTATACTCTTTGAGCTAGATGACCCATATCCTATTCATAGATAATCGGCTAAAGGGGAAGAAAAGGAACATTCATGTTATAGTATAGAATCTTCACCATTTCACTAATGTATTTCTATTCAATTAAACATTTATAACAAGTATTGTGGATTAATAGGCCACACAATCAATTCATGTACTAGACTGAACTATAAGTTACATGCACACTGCAAAGTTTTCCATTTATAAAGAAATGATTTCTAACTCTATAAAATGATATCGAATCCATTAATCATACGGCAAAAGATCATCAAGAATGGTATTGAGTTGTTTAATGATAATGGTTGGGGTAATGGTAATGCTCTATGTTCTTAATCAAAACCATAAATTCAGTCATCCCCACAGCCAGAAATCAAAGACACTATCATTTATCTAGTATTGGAAAACACGCATTTCATCATTTTGCAAAGGAAAGTTAGAAATTTTAACAAAAAGATTGGGACCTGGTAATACTTCGTAGTTGTCAATATCTCCTCTTGTGACGCTGCCCATGGTCAAGTATGGACTTTAACAAGAAGGCTAATCCCAGCCTAGCGAGAGAAGAGCAGGTTGAACTATACGGATGCATTCAGTTATTCTCTTCATGGAATTTGCAAAAAGCTTCTTCTTCTTTCCTGTTGGAGCCGCGCCTGATGCTCCTAACATCACCATCTTCATGTCGTTGGGCTTGTCCATATGCCTGAAGGGTCGTATATTAAGCCATTGCGCCTGGGAGAGTCACATGGTGTAGGGAGAACTAGGCGACTCCGGCGTGTCCGTGGGAGAAAGATCAAGTGCTCACCCATTGCAGAAACCCTGCAATTAGTTGATAAACCTTGACTTGAAGTGTTAAGATCGCTTCTTTTGTACCCTCTAAAACATCCAAAACTTTCAAATGCTGGTGGGTGTATTTTCTGTATGCCCGCCCCTATACCCATATATGGAATACCAACCAAATCTTTAATCTTTTATGGCCTTCTCTCATCAGTTCTCGTTTATTACCGGAGAGAGATTCTCTAAAGTGGGATATCATCTCGGTTATGTAGGTTATAACGATTTGGTGGTTATTTCCTTATAACAACTTTTAACAAAATTGGTCATTGTTTTATTCTAATTCACGCAATTAACTTAATGGCTTTGCCCAGGTGGCAATCCAGTACCGATTTATTCGGTATGTTAAGGAGTGGGTTGTGACAGTGATGCAGCGCTAGTGCCCATGTGAGATTCGTCTGGTGGAAAGATGAGAGTAGAACCTTCGAGCACATAATACAGAGATGCCCAAGTAATCAGGTTAATAAGGAATTGGAATCAAGAAACCCAATGCAACCACGATGTTTGAGCTCCGCCTCTCAATAGGTGTTCCAACACGATCTACATGAATCCAATAGAGATATCTCTCCGAACTGTTTGACGAAATGTCAACCATTAAAAATATTTACGGGGAGATCCACGGTATGTGAATTCATATTGCACAAGTCTTCCAGGGTCGCAGTGCCAAAACATCTTCTCAAGCATCGACGACAGTTGCGCGATCACGCCCAAAAAGAGAAAAACTAGAAAGGATGGAATGATTCTTGAGATATAAACAATTTTGCCCCGTATATTTAAGATTATCATTATTAAATATGAGTAAAATATTAAAGAGGCAATAAGTTTCTAATGATTAGGAAGGGAAGTCGTTATTGGGTCCCGTAAATCTCATCTCATCGGGCATTAAATGAGATATGTGTTTTCCAAGATTCAGTTACAAAACAAAACAGGTAACAGGGACCGTAAATCTATTTATTCTAAAGTTTTACAGGGAGAGGGGTTCTTCTTTTTGGTTCTGGAGTTCTGTGAAGAATCGTGTCTTTGATTGTAATAAAGGGGAATATAGAGGAGTTATTTTAATTTTTTTAATGATAAAGATGAAATGATAATATTGTCTTTGTTTTCTTCTGCATATGGAAGACTCAGTAAGTGGTCCTATGGCTGTGTGCTGATCTTTCCTTCGTTACCTTATTGTAAATCTAGCAGTAAATCTAGCAATCACATTCATTTCATGCTTATGAATGAATGTCAAAAAACCTTTTTACCTCTCAATTGAGAGGAAGATTATCAATACAATAATAATCTCTCTAACTATTTGTAGAATTTGTACCTTCATTCATACATTCTGAGTCATTATTTACATTTCTTTTCGAAGGACAAATTTGTTTACCAACATCTAGAAACTTTGAACTTGTTGTATAATAACTTCCAAGGAGGGTTACCTGCTACCTTGAACATAAGCTCTTTTTATGACATTACATTTACATACAAATCAATTGACAAGATGCCTTCTAGTTTCTTTAGCAACTTCCACAAAATTGTATGCTTTCGATCTATCACAAAATGGATTTGTAGGTGTTAGTCTAGCACAAATTGTCAGGCTTCTACTTAGCATTCAGCTTTCAGTACTTTCAATAAATGATCTAAGTTGTGGCATTCCTTCTTCCATTGTTCGTCTACAAACTGTGGAATTGTTAGATCTTTCTAAGAATAGATTATCTGGTGAACCCAGAAGAAAAACTACTTGCTCTTCATTAAAAAGATTGATCTTGGGAAATAATAATTTTGCATGCATGGAGAGATCCTAGCTTAGATTGGAATGCTTAGCTATTTAGCGACACTACAACTCAATGGCAATATGTTTAAGGGAAACTTGCCATCAAGTCTTCAAAATTGTTCCAGCCTACAAATTTTAGATCTGGGTGATAATTTGTTAGTGGGAAAAATATCTCTTTGGCTTGTGATATTGCTATCAGGAATTAATTGTGTGATTTTGAGTCAAACTCGATGACCCATGTTTCATGAGTAGTGATTCAACATGAATCCATCTCTCATGAGAATAAATGGAACACTTAGCACTCATTAGATCTAGGTGATGCTCACAGGAGTGAAGCACTGGGACTTCCTAGGAGGTTTAACCATGGAGGAAACTCTGTAGTTAAGTGCACTCATGCCGAAGTAGTACTGGGATGGGTGACCTCCCAAGGAGTCCCAATGCTTCACCCCTATGAGCATCACCTAGATCCAATGAGTGCTAAGTGTTCCATTTATTCTCATGAGAGATGGATTCATGTTGAATCACTACTCATGAAACATGGGTCAATGAGTTTGACTCAAAATCACACAGTTAAATCCTGATAAAAATATCACAATTTGACTTGCTGTGGAAATTACCTCCTACTTATCAATCTCTTTGGCTGTCAAGCTTCTCAGAGTTGGTGATACTTGTTTTGCAATCAAATAAATAACAAGGGCATGTTCCACTATAATTAAGCTCTAACTCCAACCTCCATGTGTTGGATATTTCACATAATAATTTAATTGGACGGATTCTATGACAATTGGAAAATTTATTAGGTATAATGAATGCACAAATTCAAGTTCCAAAGAGTGTTGATGGATATTATTAAAAAAAAGAAATCCAATTGAGCACAAAGGATATGTTTTTGGTATATGCACGTTATATTTTCTTACTGATTACCTACATTCAGCTCTCTAGAAATCAACTAGAAAATGGTATTCCTTCAAAACTTGCAAACCTTAAAGGTTTGCATATGTTAAATTTATCAAGAAATACACTAACATGTGAGATTCCAAGTAGTTTTGGAATGTTTGACTACTTAGAGTCACTAGACCTTTCAAACAATGAATTCTGTAGAAAGATTCTAGTGGAGCTACAAAATCTATCATTTATGAGTGCTTTCATTGTATCTAACAACATGCTTTGTGGAAGAATTCCAATAGGAGGTCAATTTGACACATTCAATCCTGCCTATTTCTCTAGGAACCTAGGTCTATGTGGATCTCTAATCGATAGAAAAATCTTGCAAATATGGAGAGGGTGAAAGTTTTGATAAGGATCCTCCTCAAGAAGAGGAGCATGGTGAGGAAGAAAATATTTCATGGCATTGGTATGTTGAATGGATGACAAGTTTGGCTACTGTATTTTGGGGTGTCTTTGGTATTTTGATTTCTAAGAGCTTTTGGAGAGCAAGATATATTCAAGTTGTAGATGAAGTTATTATTAATTTTGTTGATAGATTCAGAGGTGTTTGGTAGGTCAATATAATTTGGCAAATATGATGTGTGAAATGGTGTTTTTTTTTTTGGGTTAACATCACCCTTTTTTTTAATCAGCATATATTGCCGATGAGAATTTATAATTTATTGATTGACATATTTGTTGATGTACAAAAGTTCAAAGAAGACTATCTTTGATTTTTTTTATTAACTTTTTGTTGAATATGTATTTAATTTTAAGAAATAATAGTATAAATTCATTTCAAATATATATTTTATAATATTTATTTTCTAAATTTTCAAAATGAAGTATAGCATAAAATATTATTAGCTACTTATCAACCATTTTCTTTGTTACCCTCAACAATTGAAAAGTAAGATTATTCAACATTTATCTTAATCATATTTATGAAAACTTAAAGATATAAACAATTTGTGAATAATGTGTATATACCTAATGTCTAATTTTTATTATTAATAATATTTAAAGTTATAATTATTTTTGTGATGGTTAGCTGTGTAGTTCATATATAGCTTCTAACATCAATACTTTTCTATCTTGAATTAATGATATTTGGTAGTCATATTGGCATGTGTGGAGGGAACCAACATACATGGATAATTAGTGGGAGCTTTTAGTAATGGAATGTCTATTTTGGGTGAGGGATTTTCTCATCCTCTCTTCCTCCCTCTAGTATTTACCTAAGCAATGAGTTATTTCCAGTCCTCTACTTCCTCCATTTCTTTCTAACCAAGCCCACCTCAACACTAGATCTCCTTTCATGAAGAGAAGCATGAACAACCCACCTAGAAGCATTATAAAACTGAATGGTATACTAGTTTTATTGTGGAAATACAACTTGAGATAGATTTTAGAAGTACGTTAAAAATCATATATGAAATTTTTTTTTCTATATTCAACACCTTGAGCATGATATGATTATTCTAAAATTTGGAAGGAAATTCTACTTCTAGCAATTTTGTTCCATACCGGCTATGTATTTATTTAGGGAAAAATTGGATTCTGGAGATTAGATAATTGTACTAAGTTTTGGTAGATGGATGTGTAGTTATGGTGATATATCATTTGATCTTTTGTTTTAAGGCATTATATGCTAAAGAGAGAAATGAAGGCATGCACTTTGTTTAAGACATTACCTAGTTCCATAGAACCTATTTCCCTTGAAAAAAATATTGAGAACATCATTATCTATCTTACCAAGCTTATCAAACTTAATAATTTCAGAGTCATTTTAGCACAAGTGGTGCATGCAACAAGTTATAGTGGTGCATGCGATGAGTTATAGTAGTGTAGGCATTTTTAAATTTCCAAAGTAATTAAATTAAGAAAATATCAAATAAAATTAAAGTTATTAGGGAAAGAGATCTAGTAGTCGATTAGGTTAATTTTGTGCACACTCAATCCATAGGTCAAAATTTGCTAATATGTTCAGTGAACCTTTGTAGGTGACTGAAGAGCTTAAAGCTAACCTTTTAGCTTTTACACATTTATGAAGGTCTCCATAGAAGAATTCATAGAGTGTGAGTGGTCTAAAAGTTTCATTTTAAAATGTTAGCCTAAAACTATTGCGTTCATCCCCTAATAGCTACTCACCAAAAAAATAGTACTTTGTGCACAAATGGACCAAACGAAAACCAGGAAAGCTAAAAAGTGATCAACTATTAGTACATGTGTTATTAGGGATCTATAATAAATACCATAGTGCTCATTGGACCTCGCTACTAGGTCTATTCCCCTAATGTAAATTAAATAAATATCAATTAAATAAATGTAATCGAGTATTTATGTAATTGATTTTAATTGATTACATAATTCACTTATTTGATTAAAGGTTAATTCCAATCCATTCTATGGGTGCACTTGGCTTAAATAAATAAATAAAAATATTTAATTAGTCCTAATTTATCCCACTCACCACTTGGGACAAAATTGAATCAAAAATTGGGAATACATGGACCACAAAAAACTTTACAATCTTAGCCACTCAAATTGGCTTTGCAATATTGAAAAATTACTTTAAATGGTTATCCCCTCATTTGAAAGTATTTAACTGGAACTTACACAACCATGATTAATTGACCCAACCTTGACCCTACTTCTAAACCTTAGAAAAATCTATAAATAGTAAGTCAATTTACAACATATCATTCATTATTATAGGCAATTTGACAATGTATTCAATTGGTTATTTAATTGTGGCTATAATTACCTTAATTTGATCAAATAAGATATATTTTGCATTACATAATCATGTTTAATCTGAATATTTCATTTTAGGACTCTAGCTAAGTGTTAAATAATCTTAGAGCTATTTAGCATTCTCAATTAGAAAGAGATGAGATGCTCTTGATAGATTCAATTTGATTGATATTTCATGATTGTTGTTAAATTTGTAATCAAGATGAGTGTTCAAATTAATGTTTCATGACTTCACCTTTACATGTAAACAAAATGGCACAGATCTACTATTTGAAATTATTTTGTGAAATTGGATTGATTTCTTTTTAGGAAATTGACAATTTGCAACCCTGATAGTGCATTTGAAGGATCTCAGAGGAGTCTTATGATGCCTTTGATTTTTCTTATGATACATTAAATAATCCTGAAGCACACTTAATTTTTCTTATAGTAAATTTGAAGTGTCTTATGATGCCCTCAATTTATCCTATGAGGCATTTAAATATTCCTAAAGTGTGTCCAATTTTTCTTACAATGCATTTGATAATTCTTACAACACATTTACAGAATATTCATTAATCTTCTTACTCTCTCATTTCATAATTATGCAAATATATTTGTCTTCACACATATTACCATGTGTTCTAATGCTTTTAATTAATCATGTAACACATTTGATTTTTCTAGCAGCACCTTTGCAATTATTTTATAACACACTTTTATGTCTTAGACAATGCCTCTTGTCAATTTTGCATTATTTCAAAAATTGTTAAATTTTTATGTTTGATTTCATGTTTCTTGCAAATGACAGAGCAAAAGAAGGTGCAAAAACTGAATCTAGAGCTACCAAGTCACTACAATAATAAGCAAAAATAAGCAACTAGCAAGGTATGATAAAGAATGTAGTGAAGCAAAATTTCTAGAAGATCTAGGAGAAGAAGAAACAGGATATTCAAATTATATTAAGGTTGTTTCAACTTACAAGTATAAATATACTTCTATAAATTGTATATTAAATCTTTAGGCTCTTTAAAGTTGCATTTAAAAGAGCGATTCTTTTTTATTTGGATTTATATATTCTTGTCTTGGAGTATTCTTGAATGAATGTATGTGGAAGGGGATGTTAAGGAATGGAAGCGCACTAAGGTAAGACAATAAAATAAAAAAAAATTAATAAAAAAACCACCTACCCTAGGTATCTTTGAAATGAAGTAAGCTTTTGAACCATCTTGCACTTTTTTTTCAGCTTGAGAAAATTTCCTTTGATACATATAGCATAATCTAGGAAAAGACTTTGCAATCTCAAGCAATATATTAGGGATACACATTGATCAAATTCCTTAACATGTTGAATTTTGAGAATATAGTACTTTTTAGATAAGCAAACACACTAAAATAAGCATGTTTGTTTGTGAAGATAGGTATTAGAGATATGCTCTCACCTTTTTAAGGTGATCAAATTCTCAACCATTTCCTAGTTCCATTCGATTAGATGCTTTGGAACTGACTCGTATATTATGATTAGAAGTTGAAATAGTGGGGTATGATCACACTCTTTTAGGGTGCTCAATTTTTTTGAATTGTCTTCTTCATTTCTATGCTTTAATAAACATGTTAGATATACTACAACCACATAAAGGCATGTATCCCAAGGAATTTAACATAATCATGAGAGAAACAATCATAAGTGAGATACAAAACAACCTTAGTCATGGTTATTTGGCTCACTTAAAATAAAATAATTGTACTCATAAGGAGGTGTGAGAAAAAAATTCTTGTAATAACCTTCTTATAATAGTCCTAACAGATTGGTCAAAACCTCATTGGCATTGTTGGGAAGCTCCTGAAAGAGAGATTAAAGTAATCATTTTCAATAAATTTTTGAATAAATCCCTATTCAATTAGTCACATTTCTACTAGAGTTGTATGTTTAAAATCCAATTTGACCTTAGGTAGGAGAATTCAAAGTTTTTATCTTGTTCAAAACCTATGAAAATAAAAAGAGCATACACTTTTTGTTTAAGGATTTATTTGGAGGAAAATTAAGTGTTTTTGTGCTTGTTGTATTTGATCCTTTATAATGAATTACAATATTCATCCTAAAAATCTTAAAAATTTAAGTCAAAATTACCAAAATCAAGCAAAAATTGTCACAAATTGAAGATTGGCACATGCAAATATTCCTATCAATTTTGTTATAGTACATCCAAAGTTTCACTCACTGCATTTACACTCTTATAATACATTCAATATTTGACTCTGATGCTTGGTGAGGAGTCTTTCAATTCATTCAATAAATCTTGTAGTGCATTCAAAAATTAAAACAATGTATTCAAACTAGGACTTCAAAATAGGGAACATCTACATAAATATTATAACATAAGAGTCCAAGATTCATATACCCTTTTGTGAGTTGTTACTCCAAGAGAGACCTAATCTAGAAGCCCTCAAATTTACAAATTCCCAAAGCACAAAGGGTGATTGTCATGAACACTTCGAGAACAAAATCCAACTATTATAAATGATTAAAGTATTAAATAAATACATGATAATAATAACAATACGCAATATATTTTTAATATGATTGCAATATAATTAAAAATATATAATCAAGTTTTATTATCTTTCTGTTATATAATAATTATTCAAATGTATATACCTAATTGGATCTAAAACAACATATTTCAAGAACAATGAATAATATTGATTTACTGAACCTTTAAAAAGCCATTAGTTATAAACAACATGAGTAAATAAGCCTCATGATTGCAACACCTTGTTTATGAAAATGTTAGGGAACCATAACAATTCTTCTTGAATAATAAGAAGAACATAGTTGATATTGAGCAATAATAATATTATCAACAAATATATGAATATATTCATAATCCCCCCAATATATCAATAGCGTTTAATATTTCATTCAAACCCATTAATAATTATGTATATTTTGGAGGAAATAATTATGCCGGAGGTGTTCCCTATATGAAATGAAGGAGCTAATTTCAAACATCAACAGTTCAAATCGTTTCATAGCGGTAGATGACGATCAGAGTCATTTGTGTGGTTAGATGGGATAGACGATTTCAATGTGTTTTTTAAAAGTAAATCCACATCACTATTTTCAATGCTTATCTGCTGAACCATGTTCCCTCGTCCGTGGATGTCGTCTCACCACTCTACGTACGCAGTCGTAGTATGAATTGCAAGAGATGTTTTTAAAAATCAAAGGTTGACATTTCAGTAAAGGCAATGGAAACTATTTCGTTTGTTCATCTTCCCTCCTCCTTTCTTACTGTACTGAGAATTTGTCATGCAGTTTCCTATAATTATCTTAGACTTACAAATCTCTATTACTCAAACATATGCATTACGTATTCCATTCATATTCAAGTGGCTACAATAAATTCATGTGTGTACAATATATCCGAAACTTTTTATCTCAAATCTTTGAAGAATCAATGATAAATCTTTTTTTAACTATCATTCTTGCAAATATGTGTAAGTGAAATTGTGCTTATAAATTGGAAACAGGGACATTGACAAAGACAATTTTCATTTTCCATTCTCTTCAATCTCTCCTCCTTCCAAGAAGACACTAAAAGTCCTACCAGATCAGAAACTCTATCCTTCTGAACAATCTTCAGTGCCTAGATTTCTACTATGACTTATTAAAGTGAATTACATCTCTCATGTAAATCTAAAAGTATTTTGTTTTTCTCTTTACACCCAACATGTAGTTTTCTCAAAGAAATGAAATGAAGTAAAAGTCTATAAGCTTTAGTTTCAACATCCCCAATGGTAAATCTTTTTTGTGCCACCAATAGGATCTAAAACCCAAACATAAGTTGTATATATAACTAGAAATATGGATTCAAGCTTCCACAAATGTGATTTTGAAGCTGCAACTATCAAAATTGCAGGGATCTTACTCATTTTTTTGTGTCTACGATTACGTAATAGAAGATTGCATTTGGTTGTTGATAGATGTCAGTGTTTTTAAGGTATTTGAATAGTAGGAATGCTAGTGGAGAATTCAAACAGTCAATGAGAATTTTTTGAAAAGTAAGAAGGGCTTCTTGCAATGGGGATAATGACCAAACTAACCCCATTCTATAGGGAAATGAGTGCATCGGCTCCTAGAGGGCGAGGGATCTAGTTTGCTAAGAATAGTATCTACATACTTCCTCTTGAGAACATAGTAAATGTAAATACCATATGAGTGTTAAAATTCAATTGCTAAAACACACCTTCTTATGAATTGAGTGTATTAGAGTACAAAATTTCGAAACTGATCGTGGCCAACTTCCTGTAGCATGTTGAGGAAGAAGATAAAAGGTTGGAGTGGACAAAGGCTAGAAACAATCAAAGCTTCATTTGAGAGAATAGTGGGAAAAAAAATTGTAGTTACAGATTTTTCATTTCTGGCATTATTCAATATATTAATACAATAGGATAAAGCAAGTAAGTGAAGACCCCTCACTTTCCATAGATCCAGAGAGGGATAGTTATAGAAATAGATAAAGAGACAAACATATAGAAAGAAGATAGAAATAAACAAATACAGATGATGAGATGAGGAGATATAGAGATGGAGGCGGAGATATACAAGAGACAGAGGGGAGGAGAGAGAAAGAGTGAAATTGATGCAGGAGCATCTTGCATGGAAAAAAGAAAAAAAAAATTGAAAAAAAAAAAGAGTTGAAAAAAAAAATTGAAAAAAAAAAAAAAAATTTGTGGAGGAGAGAGAAAGTGACGAAAATTAGAGGAGAAATAATAAAAAAATAAAAAAAGGGAAAAAGGAGAAAATAAAGGAAAAGGTGATTTCTATTTTCGAGGTGCATAGGTGGCATAGTAGAAAAAAATAAAAAAATAAATGGTTGTCATTCCATTTATCGAGGTGAGTGGGTAGAATTCTAGAAAGTTATGAATATTGTAGAAAGTTTTTGAAGTTGCAGAAGGTTGTGGAAGTTGTAGAAGGTTGTGGAGGAATTCTAGAAGGTTGTGGATAAGTCATGCATGGGGTGGTAAGTGCCTATTTAAGCAAGGCATATGAGCATTTCTAAATCAAGCTCAAGGGGAAGCTTGAGGAGTAGAAGCTCAAGGAGAAGCTTAAGAAGGAGTAGCTTGGGAAGTAGAAGCTTTGGAAGGAAAGCTTGGAAAGGTGAAAGTTGTGGAAGGTGAAGCTTGGAAATCTTGGAAGCCTTCAAGGTGTAAAAGAGAGGAGAAAGTGAAAAGTGAGTTTTCCTGAGTCTGTAGACAGAGCGCCGAATGTGAGGCAGTTTACAGCAGGATTGTGATGGATTTGTGAGTGTGTAGATAGAGCGCCGAATGTGAGGCAGTTTACACTTGGATCTTGGATTAAGTTTGTGAGAAGAGCTAGTGGCTACGGTTTAGAAACAAGGAGGTTGCTTGGTGGCTTGCGAGCACAAGTTGAGATCTCAGAGGTTTCTATCAGAGTGTGGTATCAGAGTGTACCTCTATCAAGTGGTATCAGAGCAGGAGATCCTGAGTGTATAAGCAGATTGCCGAAGTGTGAGGCAGTTTGTACCAAGACCTTGGTTGGGCAAAGTTTATCAGAGCTTGTGGATTGCAAATCCATTGTCCTAGACTTGTGATGTGGTTCCTGATTGTTCGTGCAAGGTGGTAGGTTGCGATCTGACTTGCAAACAATTCAAGGTTGTCACAAAGAGCGTAGGAAGGATTTGTTGCAAAGGGTTTACGAAGATCTTGGAAGATGGCTCCAAGAGGATTGGACCCTAAGATGATTGCAAAAATCCATGATATAGTGGAGAGGGATTTTTCTAAGATGTTTTCTCGGTTGGATGCTAAAGCTAAGAAGGTCAAGGTGGAAGAGGATGGTTTTGCTAATCAGTTTGTGGAGTCTGATGCAGAACCTGCAGAGCAACTAGAGGTTGTTGCTGAAGATATTCCTAATGTTGTTGATGTTGGGATAGAGGTTGGTTTTCATGATCAGTTGGTTGAGTCTGACATGGAGATTGTGGAGCACTCGGTTGTGGATGAACCAGTTGTTGTTGGTGGTGACTTGTATGTTGCAGAGCATCTTGTTGTGAGCAATGAGGTTGCTGATGTTGTGAGTGTGGAATGTGTTGATGGAGATCTACATGTTGATGCTGATGTAGAGCTTGTTATTGCTGGTATGGATTCACTAGTTGTTGATGTGAATGGAAGTTTGGTAATGAAGCATTATGTTCAGTTTGTTTCCGAGGGTGAGCATGCTGATTGGATGGTTGAGATTCGAGTGTTTGATAGAGTAATGCAGATGTGGAAGATTTGCATGGTGGTTTTGTTGTCCCTATTGAGGTGGAAGCCTTTGGTGAAGATGAAGATGGTGGTAGATATTTCTTTTGACATCAAAGTGTGGGACACACTTTTCTATTTACCGGGGGAGTCTGATGCAGGAGCATCTTGCATGGAAAAAAAAAAAAAAAAAATTGAAAAAAAAAAAAAGAGTTGAAAAAAAAAATTGAAAAAAAAAAAAAAAAATTTGGAGGAGAGAGAAAGTGACGAAAATTAGAGGATAAATAATAAAAAAATAAAAAAAGGGAAAAAGGAGAAAAGAAAGGAAAAGGTGATTTCTATTTTCGAGGTGCATAGGTGGCATAATAGAAAAAAATAAAAAAATAAATGGTTGTCATTCCATTTATCAAGGTGAGTGGGTAGAATTCTAGAAAGTTATGAATATTGTAGAAAGTTTTGGAAGTTGTAGAAGGTTGTGGAAGTTGTAGAAGGTTGTGGAGGAATTCTAGAAGGTTGTGGATAAGTCATGCATGGGGTGGTAAGTGCCTATTTAAGCAAGGCATATGAGCATTTCTAAATCAAGCTCAAGGGGAAGCTTGAGGAGTAGAAGCTCAAGGAGAAGCTTAAGAAGGAGTAGCTTGGAAAGTAGAAGCTTTGGAAGGAAAGCTTGGAAAGGTGAAAGTTGTAGAAGGTGAAGCTTGGAAAGCTTGGAAGGCTTCAAGCTGTAAAAGAGAGGAGAAAGTGAAGAGTGAGTTTTCCTGAGTCTGTAGACAGAGTGCCGAATGTGAGGCAGTTTACAGCAGGATTGTGATGGATTTGTGAGTGTGTAGATAGAGCGCCGAATGTGAGGCAGTTTACACTTGGATCTTGGATTAAGTTTGTGAGAAGAGCTAGTGGCTGCGGTTTAGAAACAAGGAGGTTGCTTGGTGGCTTGCGAGCACAAGTTGAGATCTCAGAGGTTTCTACTAGAGTGTGGATCTGGACTAGCTTGGGTTTGGATTGGATCTTGAGAGATCTTGCAAAAATGTTATTGTAATTGGATTTTCAAGTATAATAAAATTGTCTTCATATTGTTGCATTCTTGGTTGTGATTTGGTAAGGGTGGTATCAAAGCATATCTTCATTAGTGGTATCAGAGCAGTACTTCATTAGTGGTATCAGAGCATACCTCTATCAAAAATATAGAGATATGTGGGAAGCCAGCTAAATATGCATTGGAAGAGAAAGAGAGAGATAGAGAGATAATGTGTTATATATAGTAGAAATGAATATGGGACATATAATGTTAATAAGATATTTATAAAGAGGAGGGTGGGGATAGGTAGTGAAATATAGTTAGAGTGAATATGTGACATGTAAAATTAATAACATATAGATGGTGAGGGAGAGGGAGAGGGGCAAGGAGAGGGAGAGATAAAAAGATAGCGGTAGAGAGGGTGAGAATGGGAGAAAAAAAGGTGTTAGAGACAAGTAATAGAGAGATGAAGAGGGGGATAGATAGCTATACATAGAGATTGCATACATATGTAAAGAGAGGGGGTGAGGGGGGGTAAGGAGATGGAGATAAGGGAGGGAGATAGAAAGGATATGTATGTAGGAAAGGGGAGAGTGGGTGAGAAGAGGTAAGGAGATAGAGACAAAGGAGGGAGAAAGAAAGCCGACATATGTAGGTAGAGGGGGTGAGGAGAGGTAAGGAGACAAAGAAAAAAGCATGGAGATAAAAGAGATGTATTTAGGGAGATAGGGTGGGGAAAGGTAAGGAGATACAAACAAGGGAGAGAGATAGATTGGAAGAAAGAAGTAAAGATAGATATGATACAATTTCTCAATGGTGATTCATTGAGTATGATTTGAAACATTATTTGAGGTAGATAAAATTTGAATAGTGGAATCCAAAGGGTAAAAGCACAAACCTACATCACCTTTTATAAAGGAAAAGGATATCAAAACTTAAACTATTCAACTTTAATGACATAAAAGGGACATTTGTGTTTAGAATTTGAAGATGATGTAAACTAATGAATTGTGTAAAATTGGATGAAGTTTATGCTTGTAATTATTTATTTTTTAATTGAGTGAAATTTTTGTAATTTTTCAAAAAAATTAAGTCTATTTTTTAATTTTTAAAAAATGTTGAAAATATAGAGTTTCATTCCCACCAAACAGATATATGCAAATGATCATATTTTGGTCTGATTTTGAACTATGTTATAGTTGACATGTATACCTAGTGGACAAAAAAAAAAAACTGATTTTGAACTTATATATTTCAAGTTATAAGTGTTTAAAGTCGAACTTATCAGATATTGAGAAAAAAAAATTCCCACCAAACTTTTTCTATCAAATCTACATATTTTTTAAAAAAAATTACATATTCTTGAAGATGACTCTCTCCTCTAGAGGTACACATAATTTTTTTATTTTTTGAACATGATTTACTATTTGTTTTCTTTTTTTGAATAGACATCTTCTTGAATCTTAAAAGACCTACTTGTAATATTTTATAAATATAACATATTTTAAATAATCAAAATATTACAAAATTTATATGACCATAATTTTGACTCCAAGATCTACAAAAGAGTATTTTTAGTTTTTGAAAAAAAATTATTTTGTATGGAGAAATTAGTTTTGAAAGTGAAAAGTTTTGAGAAATTGCATCTTTTGCTTGTGTGGTTGCCACTTAGGATGACACATAGACAATTATGGGCGAAACCCTTTCGATCATAACCCTTTTAGTTGTAATAGTTTCAGCCGTAACCCCTGTCGGCCCAAAAAAATTGCTAGCAGTTACATTGGTGGTTTCATATAAAATAGTTTGGTTTTAATTTCAATTTATAATAACTGCACAGTAAATTGCAAAATTTAAAGGAGCATTTTAAAAAATAAATATTTTTTGAAGTCACGTTTATCAATTATTTTGAGGAGTTTAATGACAATTACAAAGGATCATCAATAAGGTATTTTTTTCACCTAGTTATTTTTATGTACTCTATATTGAAGTATTGAAATATATTTCTAGTGGAATCTAAATTAAAATATTTTCTTGTAGGTCAAAGTATTGAATGGGTAATAAGAAAGCTAGATCAAGGAAATATGATAGAATAAGAGATGACAAAATGAAAGGTCATACAAAAAGTAATCAAAACCAGCCTACTGAAGTTAATGAAGAAGATGAGATTCATGAAGAGGATGAGAATCAAGAAGATGAACAAATTGGTAGTTCTAATGATAGAAACATATTATTAGGCATAGGAAATTTGATGGATTTGGATGAGGACCTACTTTTTAGTCAAATTCAATATACACAAATGGTAAAAGAGAACACTATTAAAAAGTATTGCCAAAACATTTGGGATGAATTTTCAAAAAAAAAAGTATATTTGGAAAGGCACAATTATTTGTCAAGTTATTTAGGAGAAAATATATGAGGCCTATTTTGGAGTTGTTAGGTGTTGATAATAGGAAAAGCCATGTACATAATGTTAATAAAACAATAGTTGAAAATTTGCAAACTGCTGATAACAAAATTGACAACAGAACTCAAGGAGGCAATTTGAGCACTACACATAGAGCATTGATGACTACTGTAGACACCTAAAAAACCTTTAGAAAATCAAGTATTTTTATTTTCTAAAAAATTCCTGATGACATCATCATTTATTAATTAATTAATTATTTAATTAATTTATTTATTTTTATGCCATTAAATCCCTTTATCTTAATTAAAAATATTTAATTAAGAAATCCCTCCCAAAAATGTTTAAATCTTATTTAAACATTATTTCCTTATTTATTAATTATTTAATTAATAAATTGACCAAAAATCCTAAAATAAAATTAAAAATTTATTTTTTGCCCAAAACTTGGCCAATTTCCTTATGACCAATAACCTCTTCCAAAATCTTCTAATCCTTCTTTAATTTCGATTAAAGGCTAATCCCATCATTTCCTACCCCTAATCCCAACTCAAAATATTTAATTAAAATTAAATATTAATCCTCATGTTTATTAAAAAAGTTTTAATAAATATCTCCTCAACCCAAACCGTTGAAATAAATAAAACTTTATTTATTTCCTAAAAATCTAATTTATCCTCATCCTAAGAAGTTTTAGACTCTTCTAGAAAGTCTTCATCCTCATCTTAGGAAATTCTAGACTATTCTAGAAAGTCTTTATCCTCATCCAAAGTCTAGAATCTTCTAGAAGATGTCTTTAAACCTAATCTTAATCCCCTCCTAACCTTGTCACATTCTCTAAAAATGGGTTAAGACTTACTAACCCAAGCCAAAGTTAACAAATATCTCCTCCTTCACCCACCCTCATTAAATGCCATCCACTTGCCATCCACTTGCCTAATCCTAAACCATCCTAATCGATCCTCTAATCATTTGCACAAGCCTAAGCAAGCTTAAAACCTTCCTAATCAAGTCCAAGTCGAAATTTCTCTCATCACCCTCAAAATATCTCAACCATAAAACTTTATGAAGTCCACTAGGTCATAAATGACTCTTACAAGCCCTTTTATGGCTCTTACAAGTCATTATGAGGGTCTTTATGAAGATTTTATCCCTTGAGCCTCCTTTGTTAACTCATCCTTCCCCTTTCCTCCATCCTCTCACCATGTGACATGTGTCACTCCTTGATTGGCTATAAGGAAGCACAATCCATGTGCTCTCCTCTCATGCAATCTGAGCCCTCCATAAGCTTTTTCCCATCCTTGCATCTTAGCCCTCAAACCCTCAAGCCTCTTGCCTATAAATTGGATCCTTCCCCTTTGCAAAATAACACAATCCATGAAGTAAAGTCATAATGCCATTTTGAGAAGCCATTTTACGTCAAAACCATACACTCACACCCAAAGTCCAACTCCATTTGAAGCCCTTTTTGAAGCATAAGCTTGAGCATACATCATATCTATTTAGACAAAGCTACTCAACAAGAGAGCTTCTCATTGAGAGAGCCCATTAATGGCTCATATTCTCAATTGAGAGCTCATCTTAGTCTATCTTGAAGTTTATGAATTTTGTTTAGTTTGTAGAAGCTTTATTTAGATTTGGTTTCTATTAGCATACTGACATTGCTCATATACAACTACTATATCCAGTAGAAAATTGACACATAGAAAATAAGTACATGCAATTTCTAATTGACTACATATATCTAGAAGAACTATTCAAAGATACATTAGGAGGACAAATATGCTAGATGAAAACATTGAGAATAATTGGGTGAATATTTGTAGAGTTACTCAAAAAGATAGAATTGCTAAAGATGTAAAAAGATAGGTTATTGAATTTTGGACCACATCGTCTTGTGTTTCCTCCAATAGATGTGATACTATACAAATTAAAGATCAAGAGACAGGGGCAAAAATTGAACATCCAAAACATTTGATAGATATAACACAAAGTGAATTATTTCAAACATTCAAGCAAGAATTTTCAAATGTGAAAATATGTCAGAGAATGTTTGAGAGCCTATGTCCTTCCTTTGTACGCATAAATAAGATACATGAAACTTATTGTTATCAAAACCATGTTGAATTTGGTCTACACTTACAATCATATAAAAAAGTTATGGCAGTACTTGATCCAAATTTGGTCATCCCTAGTAGTACGTCACAATTTGTGAAGTCTATATTATGTGATAAATTAGAAGATTTAGATGAGTTCAAAGTACAATGCATCATAAATCAATGTCCTGATTGTAGAGATTTATCTAAATTTTCACTACAAATTGAGAATATTGATGAATTGACACCAGTTTCATGGATGAGATATGAATACGAGACATACCAAAATAAGAAAGGAGTTGAATCCAAAAAAAATTTATTGAAGGAGAGTGAATTGCAGTATGATGAGTTTATGACCAAGTTCTGTCCATTGATATATCCACATATTCAACATTTTCATGGTGCATGATGGCAAGCTAAACAATTTCGTGATTCAAAAAAATATTTTCCACCTGGTTGTATTCTTACAATTGTAGATTCTCTGAGAACTATACATTTTCACCTCAAATAGAGCTTCAAGGGAAATATTTTCATTCTGAACAAGTTGCAATATTTGTGCAAGTGACTTATAGACATGCAAAATTTGAGGTGGATGAGTCAGAAAGTTTGGAGGAAAATGAATGCATTATCATCAAGGAGGTTCATTTCTATATTAGTGATGATGGAGTTCATGATAGGATCTACGTCGCTCATTGTTTTGCAATGTTCTATGAAGATCTTAGAAATTGTTGAATAAATGTTTTAGAGCAATGGATCTGGTCTGATCGTTGTGCAGGTTAGTGCATGTATGTGTACATTTTTATTTAACTTTAAATTTAAAACTTATATTGATCTGTACACGTATTTCAATTTGATTTATATAATTATTTTTAATCTCATTTCATGAACTCACAGGACAATTTAAATATGCAAAAGCAATTAATTGGTTAGCCATGCAACATGCTAGAAGCAATGTTAGGTTTTTGTGGAACTTCTTTGAAAGTGGACATGGAAAAGGGGAGCATGATGGAGTAGGAGCATGTATAAAGTGCACACTTCAAAAACATGAACTTGCAAGTACATATGTACATACATTTAGTACATATTCTTGATTTGCTTATAACATATATACATGTATAGATTCTCTCTAGAGATCTAGATATATCTATACATAGATTTAATGTATTTTAAATTATATATACATGCATGTTACACATTCAGATAATAGGATAGAGAGTGTGAACGAAATTATTGATTGGTGCAAAGATCATTTTGTTGCTCGAGATACTGAATACAATAAGTGTTATTTTTGGGAAGTGAAAGATAAATATTATATATTTATTTATTTGATATAATACATATGTGTATATTCTTATAATTCAAGTTTTTAATTATAGATTTATTCTAAAATGTGTTATATTTTCTTATAATTATATATTTATTAAATTATCCATATTTTTAATAGATATAGATCAATCTAATCCTTACAATTGCCAAATGATTTTTGGTATTAGAAGTTTACATCAAGTGGTGACTACAGGACACCACAAAACTCCAACGATTAAAGTACGAGAGAAATCATGTTTTTGTGATGACTGCATGAAGGACAATCCAATGAGTGTATGTGAAAATATTGTGAATGGATATGTTTCACATTGGGATTTGAAGAACATAGTCAGAAAGCCTCTTTTTGAAGATGTTGACATTGACATTGACATTCATGATCTTATATATTTAGCTGATTATGAGCATGTTTATGATTTAGTTATGGAAGGTTTGTGGCATATGTACATATATATGACACACGTGTATGTTCATTAAAATAAACTTATATATATTAAATTTTTTTACTTTATAAACACGTCTTGTTTTATGTACATGCAGGAGATATTTTTTTTGTCCAAGCCTTAGCAAATAATGTAGAAAATGTAGACTATTATCTTCTAAGATGCACAAAAGAAAAACACAAGTTGCTAGAAGGAACTATAGATGCTAATGGACAGTCATATCCAATTAGACCAGTTGTTGTTGAAGGAACATATTATCAACAAAATAGGATAACCGACAGTGGTATTGAATTTATTGAATACATGCCTAGAGAAAAGGTTTTACAATAAAGTAACCATGTTATAGTGACAAAGTTGCAATTTGACGCAATACCAAGAAGAGGACGTCATGGAAATCAAAAGTGGAAATAGTCTATTAAATAAAATGAAAAGATTCTAGAGATAATTAAAAATAGAGAGGATCCTAACAATACAATGTTTGTACGAGTAATGGCGAGTGAGAGAAGAGGGAGCGGTGTTTTTCAAAATTTGAATTCAGGTAAGGGCAAGATTCTACAAGAATGTGAGGATCGAATCCTTGGTCTGGAACATGGGTCGCAGGAGTGGGACGACCAGGCATCTTCTGGCACTGGGGACCAATCGGAGATCGTGGATGGGGACCTAGTTATCCCCCCCAAGGAGGTGGTCAAGATTCCTCTGATTCCCAAAGCAGACCTGCCAGGATCTACAAAATGGGCTTCTCTTTTCGAGGTCTAACCCTTAGGTAAGTCATCTTTCCTATCTGTTAAGACTCTTCCTGAATTTGAGATAGGCTCTTGTGCTATCGCCATCCCAGACAAAATTGTGGATCATAGCATCCAATCCATGGCCTCAACTCTGGTTGGCAAATTTCTAGGGCCAAGACCTAACATAGATGATGTAAGGACCTTCATCAAGAAGAAATGGGCCCCAAAAGGCTAAGTCTCAGTCACGGCAATGGCGAAGGGTTTCATGTCATTGTAACGCCCTGCTCGAGAACCCAAAAGAAATAAACCTAACATGTTACAATGTTTACTAAAATATTTTTTTTTTAAAAGTTTAAACAACATCAAGATAACATTAATGCGGAAGCAATATGAACATACACATCAAATACACATATGCAATTACAGATATAGTTTCAATTCCTCAAGGATTCCTTTACGTTGAGTCACATTTAATAATTTTAAATTAATTAGTTTAAGTTACAAGTACAATGTCTCAAGACCATAAAGAAATAACCGATACAAGATCGCATAAGAAAATGCATAAGTATAACTAATACAATGAAAGTACATCCAATTAATAACATCTACTGCACATGTCGCAGGGTATGTGAAAATAGATATAGTACATCGTAATACATGATCACATATATATACATCATCTGAAAAGAAGTCTCCGAGATAAGAAATAAGAATGATAAAGGTACATCTTCTGCAAAGAACATCCAACAGCTGGAAATGTGAAGGGGAACCCAAATGGTAAGAAGACACTACCTCCCCACCATGTGGTTATCGAGTCAGGCTTCCACTCCCACCGTGCAGGGAAGATAATGAACGATCCACAAATGGCTATCAAACATAAAACATTCCTAGGCAAGGTATCCCTAATAGCCAAAACTACCTCAAAGGTAACACATACTATTCAAGAAGATAAAATAATCCAAATGTAAGAGCACTCAATCCAATACCAACTCCACATAACCAACATCATACATGAACCAAGTATAAACAAATACCAAGATCATAAGATAAATTCAACGAAAGATATCTGCCTCAATTCAAGAATCATATGTCAAAAGTACATCATCCTAGAATCACCAATCATCATCAATGAAAGTAATAACCACCATAAACACATGCAACAATAAATACACCACCAGAGGTACACATAATCTATAGAGGAGACTCAGGATACATACTAGGGAGTGTCATCAGATGGCTACTTGAGTTACCTTGGACTGATCTCTTAATAGACCCTGGACCCTCAAGTGTTGAGTTACCCTGGACTGGTTACTCTGAACCCCGGACCCTCAACATCACACATATGGAAACCAGAAAGCCCTCTCAAGAAGACGAGGCACTCATCTCATTCCCATCCTTAGTCTATACAAGCACTCAAGACATGGGTGGATCAAATCTCTAACTTATCTTTTTAGTGTGTTTCCCCCCCATAAATTTTAATTACTAGATTATCACTTATTACATAACTTGCATTAGGCTACCCTGGTACTAACCACTTTGGGTCTTGGATCCCTATGCAAGCCACTCCCAAGGTCATGTACCTAGACAACCTCTTCTAAGCACATAAATCCATAGTTGTGTCCCATGCCACAACACTCATAAAGATCAAACTCGGTTCCTTAACAGGTAACCTGATAATAAGATGGTTCTCCCATCCAAGAACACATAAAAGCTCCACAAGATAACCCTCATAAATATAATCTCTAATATGAATCACAAAACACATCATAACATTCAGCCACATAAATGGTGTAACAGAAATCCCACAAAACCTCTGGTGTACGTCCTAGACTGGTCAACATCTACTCAACTCCAAAATTCGAAAGCATAGATATTACAAACAAACAATACAGTTCATAGTTGGGTTTGATTTGAAAAGACATAATAGAGTCAATAATAACGTCTTCAATTTGCATTTCAATGAACATTTAAGTGTATAAGATTCTCAGTTTATTCCACCCAATAACCCATTCAACTATTCGACTCAAATATATATAAAGTTATGCTCATGATAAAAGTCAATTTTCCTAAAAGAATAGTCTGAGTGTGCGCATTTATATCTTCAAGTTATAACGTAACACTTAACTAATTTTAATCAAGTCATGATCATTAACAATAATAAATAAGTTTACGCATTTGTTAAATAGCTCTCGATATTAATAATTCTTAATTAGATCCAATTTAATTAAGTCAATTATTAATTTTATTAAAACATCTTTCAATTATTAATAATTAATTTAGTTATTAATGATAATATAATTTTAAAATTTAATAATTAAAGTTTTATATAATTTAAATTTAATAACTTAAAAAAAAGATTTAGCACAATTTAAATTTAATTATAATTAAATTATAATTAAATTACAATTTTAAAAAACGCATATATATTAAAAAGCATTTAAAGCCCGTCGGCTTTTCCAAAACTGGCTGCAGCCTTAAAACAAATCTGCGGCAGCCCTACCGTAGCAGGCTACTGTTGCAGTAGCAGTACATAGTACTGCTGCTATTGCAGCAATCATTGCTGCAACAGCGGCTGACCGTTGTATGAAGGTGGACACGGGGGTTGGGGGTGGGTGAAACCCGCCCCTCCCCATATTTTTATATATATATTTAAATCGCCAACGACCAGCGATATATATTTGTTTCAAATTATTATATTCGAAAATTTAACAACTATTTTATAATTTGATAAAATTCCTATTTCATTAAAATTTTATGATATCCATTTCAAACATATTTTACAATATAATTATTTAAAATATATATATATATATATATATATATATATATATATATAACCTTTACATTATTAGTCTGATAGGAAAACTAAGTTTGACCATACAATTTTCTAATTCAAATTTTCTTTTCATTTCAAACTTTTCTCCAAATTAATTTTCGTTCTTAAAATTTTTTGAAAGAGGACATCTTTTAAATCTCAAGCTTGTTTTCAATATCCAATAGATTCTCGTATTTAATTAATTTCTTATTCAAATACAATTCTCTAAAATAAACCCAAATGAAGTATCCATCTAAGCCATGTAGAGATATTTCTCAATCAAGAACAATATTGCATACCAGAAAAACAACACATGCAAAAGACATGGAGCAGACCAAAGTTTGAAGAGCAAAACTACTATACAATTAAACCACGAGATCCTACCTGGATCTGATGCTAAATAGTGGCAGCTAGATAAAGATTCCTACTGCAAGTGAAACCCTTCAAGCTACAAAAAAAATTCCCTTCTTTTCCAAACCCTCTAATTTTCTCTTCAAACCTGTGTGTGCCCTGAAATCTGTGTGTGCAATAATGACCCGAAACCCTCTAATATAGAATCTAATTACCTTTTAGGGTTTCTGTCACCACAACTCTAAAATTATAATTATTTTATTTAATTAATTCTTTCATGGACAATTAATTCGCTTTTAATTAAAACAAAAGAATTATTAAATTACTTTATTTAAATTCCACTTGACTTTGCTTTAAATTAATTTATTAACTTTTTAAATCTCATGCGCATTTAAAATATCATTATTAAATTCACATATTTTATCTCTTGATTAATTCCTATATTATAGTCTCATGTAGGCATCATGCGAACTTAGATCTTTTTCATAAATTAATATCTTTTCACTTCTTAATTTATTTTTGAATGTTTAATTTGATAAATATTTATTAACTTAAATAATAATAATATTTAGCATTTATTTAAAAATGAACTCTAAATATATTATTATTAAATAAAATAAATATTGTCACGTTCTAAATTTATTCTTTAAAACTTTTATCTTCAAATTCAATTCTTTTTATTTAATTAATTTCTCAATTAATTAAATATAATTAAATATTCGAAAAGTCATAATAATTTTCCATTAAGTTAAATCATTAATTTAATCTTTTAATTAGACTTAATTAACAGAAAATTCATCAAAGACTCACAAAACAACATACGCAAAAATACTCACAGGTTTTAAAAAGGGTAGACAGTTTGTTATGAGTCCTCCTTGCAGGACAAGTATTTTAGGCTATTGGCTAGGATTGGACCTGATCATTATCTTCTCATTCTCACCATTTGAGTATTTGTAATAGGGCACGCTCATCCTGGCAATTCAGGGAAGTTGATGCCCGGTACCTACATCCTCCATAAAAGACGAGCATGTACATGTATATAATATATCTAAACTAAACAGATAATGGCGGGGAGTGGTTCATCGTGTAGATCTCGACTAGCAGGTGACTACGACTCCCTCCCTTAACCACATCAAACACGTCCGATAGAAAGATAAAATAAACACGTGCACCATACACATGCAAGTATGGGGTAAGTATCATCAAATGCGTACATATAATAATGCATCTCTATCAATACAACATAATCATCATTAAAGACATCATGTTAACATTTTTATAAAAGAAACCACATTTAATAACTAGGATCATCAAAATATCATTAACAACATGTGAAATGAAAACAACTAAGCAATTATAACCGATATATTTGTAAGTCAAGATATGAAATAATATCATAATATTGTAAATCCAATATCTCTAAACTAATCAATGCATAAAATCAGCCTAAGGAATTTGACAATGATAACGAAAATGCGATCTAGGGGTAGGCACTACAGTCATTTGATTTTTCATGCATGGAAGATTTGTCAAGCATCCTCTGTGAGGGACAGTGGGCTATTGGTCGCTCCACCCTGGTGCTCCAGAGGTGGTCCTCCAGATTGAACTTGAACGACTCTTTTTTTATTCAAGCCCCTGTGTAGGCTAGATTACCCGAGTTGCCTTTAGAATTTTGGAACGAAGATGTTTTTGTGGGGCCTGCGAGGACTTTTAGTGAACTCTTTTCTATGGATCTGATCACTGCCTCCAAGCGTTCCCTCACCTATGCTCACATCTGTATAGGATTCAAGGAAGGCACATACATGCCTACATCTATGGCCTTTCATTCTAAACTTGGAGTGCATATTCAAAAACTGATATATGAAACTATTCCTTTCACTAGCTTTCTCTGCCTGGAGGTAGGTCACAAGGCCAACCAGTGCCCTAAGGTGGTCAAGAAAAAGATGAAGGTTCCTGATACCTTGAACAGTTCAAAGGAGCTTCCTCCTCCCCCTTGCCTAGCTACTAGGGGGAAGAAGAAACTGATCTAGAGGCGTAAACCCTCCAAGCCCTCAGAGACGCGAAAAAGAAAGGAAATTAAGCAGAATGCCCCCAGGCAGACTGATCCCATTTTGGAGGATCAAGCCCACATTGAGGCCCTCAATGTTGTTCCTATTGCAAAATACCCTAGTGTAGAGGAAGGTCTTGAGGTGGTAGGGATAGAGTAGAATGGTCAGAGGCAGGAGGCACCCTGCTTTAAAGAGAATGTTAGTCAGAGGACTGAGTCCCCCTATTCAATTGGCAGGTTGGACTCTCCTTAGAAGATCTCCCCTAAGCCCAAGTTCCCCCTAACTTGACCTCTGGGTTCGGGTTCTGATCAAGTGGAAGCAAAGCCAACTCTTAATGGCTTGGAGGCTAAGCTTCTTCAACTTATCAACAACTCTTCCCCTGACTAGGTTGCTCACTAGGAAGAGTGGATAGACAGTTGCTCTCTGGATAGTCCAAATGGCTGGTGTATGAAAAAAAAATATCATAGGAAGCACCAACCTCGCGACCTCCCCCCTTTGTCCCCAACCTCATAGGAAGCACCAACCTCGCGATCTAGAGGCATAAACCCTCCAAGCCCTCAGAGACGCGAAAAAGAAAGGAAATTAAGCAGAATGCCCCCAGGCAGACTGATCCCATTTTGGAGGATCAAGCCCACATTGAGGCCCTCAATGTTGTTCCTATTGCAAAATACCCTAGTGTAGAGGAAGGTCTTGAGGTGGTAGGGATAGAGTAGAATGGTCAGAGGCAGGAGGCACCCTACTCTAAAGAGAATGTTAGTCAAAGGACTGAGTCCCCCTATTCAATTGGCAGGTTGGACTCTCCTTAGAAGATCTCCCCTAAGCCCAAGTTCCCCCTAACCTGACCTTTGGGTCCGGGTTCTGATCAAGTGGAAGCAAAGCCAACTCTTAATGACTTGGAGGCTAAGCTCCTTCAACTTATCAACAACTCTTCCCCTGACTAGGTTGCTCACTAGGAAGAGTGGATAGACAGTTGCTCTCTGGATAGTCCAAATGGCTGGTGTATGAAAAAAAAATATCATAGGAAGCACCAACCTCGCGACCTCCCCCCTTTGTCCCCAGTGACAACCAGGAGCAAGGTGAAGGCTGATGCCGGGTTAACTCCCAAGCAACCTGGTAGGAAGAAATCCAACCAGCTATTATAAGAAGAAACCAAAAGAAACCTGGCAGATGGGAGCCAGAGAACCATCAAGGAATTCTTAGGAAGTAAGAAATGAAGTTCATCTCTTCCAACATTAGGGGCCTCAATGGGGCTCATAAATAGGAACTTATCAAAAATTTGATCAGAGATCAAAGACCCGATTTTTTGCTGATCTAGGAAACTAAGATGAAAAGGGATTCGGTAAACAAGATTTCTTTTAGCAAATCCATGAACAGTGAAGCCACAGATTCAGAAGGAGCCTCCGGAGGGGTGATGATTCTTTATAATTGCAGAGCATTCAAGTTGTCCCCCATTTTTGTTGCAGCGAATGTTCTCCTATGCAAGGTGTCCCATATCCATAGTGATGACTCTTGGTTCATCTTAAACCTGTATGTCTCAAATTCAAAAAGGGATAGGAAAGCTTTCTGGGACAAGATCTCTGTGGTCATTGCCAAGAACAAAATTAACAAAGGGATCATTATGGGAGATTTTAATTCTCCTCTCATAAATGATGAAAAAAGTGGAGGTCTAGCCTCAAATCAGGATAGCAAGCTTGACCTCTCCAACTTCATCCACAACCTGGCTTTCTTGGACTTGGACCTCTTGGGGGGAAGATTCACTTGGTATAATAGAATAGTTGGCGGGGAATGCATCCAGGTCCGTCTTGACAGAGTCCTCGTCTTTCCTAGGTGCCTACAGACTCACTCTTGTAGACTTTCCCTTCTCCCCAGAGTTAGATCGGACCACTCTCCTATTTCTCTCTTTATTAGCCCCCTGGCTACCAGAAGGATGTTCCCCTTCCGTTTTGAGAAAATGTGGATTTCCCACCCAGATCTGGAATCTAAGATAACTTCCTAGTGGAATATTGAGGTTGAAGGCACTACAATGTTCCAGGTTTCCTAGAAAATGAAGAATTGAAAAGAAACATTAAAATATGGAACAAGTCTAACTTTGGCCACATTTTCTAGGATAAAGACGAAAAGATAGACCAGCTCTATATCATTCAAGAAGAAATTTAGTAGATTGGATATAATGAAAAGAATAGGCAGGAAGAATGGGCCATCCTCTCTGACCTCCACAAAATAATATCTAAGGAAGAACATTATTGGAAAAAAAGATCTAGAGTCAGCTGGTTGAAAGAAGGTGACCAGAACTCTCATTTCTTCCATTTGACCATGCTCAAACATCGCACAAACAATAGGATCGCTAGCATTAAGAAAGGCCAGGACCTTCTATCCAAGGAAGATGATATTGCAGATGAAGCTATTCAGTTCTTCTCATCCCTCCTTTCCAAGGATCCCTCTCTGTCGGTGATTTCTCAAGCTAACATTCTGACGGCTATCCCTTCCTTGCTACAACCACACCACAATGCTTTGCTGAAAGCTATCCCCTCCCTGGAGGAAATCTTCTAGGCTCTCAAGTCTCTTCCACGAGACAAACCTCCTGGCCCGAATGGTTTCCTAACCTTCGTTTTCCACTCCTACTGGGAGGTGGTCAAAAGGGACATCACTAAGGCTGTTCAAGAATTCTTTGCGGCCAAAAATCTTTTGAAAGAGCTTAATGCCACTTTCCTGGTTCTCATTCCTAAGATTCTAGGGGTTGATATGCTGGACAAGTTTAGACCTATTAGTCTATGTAATTCTTTTTACAAAATCATCTCAAAGGTTCTTACCAAAAGACTCCTCAGCATTCTCCCCCTGATCATCTCCACTCAGCAGACTGGTTTTGTCCCTGGTAGGAAGATTCTTGACTCAATTGTCATGGTTCATGAGGTCATCCACTCTTTGGAAGCCGGTAAGAAGGATGGCTTTTTGCTTAAGTTGGATATGTCTAAAGCCTATGACAGGGTGAATTGGAATTTTCTCATGGCAGTTCTTCAGGCATTCGATTTTGATGCTCAAGTGTGCAAGATTATCTCTCAACTTGTTACCTCACCTTCTTTATTTTTTTTTGTTAATGGCTCCCCCTCTCATTTCTTCTTTCCCTCAAGAGAACTGAGGCAAGGTGACCCCATATCCCTTGTTCTCTTTATCATTCTGGCTGAATGCCTAGGAAGACTCATCCAGAGGAAACATTAGGATGGGAGTCTGCAAGGTCTCAAGCCCTCTTCGGGCCCCTCTACCTTCACCCACCAGCAATTCGTGGATGACACCATCTTGGGGGGAGAAGCTACTATCTGTGAAGCCAGAACTTTCAAGGGCATCCTGAACACCTAGACCAAGGGTTCAGGCCAAGCTATTAACTAGGAGAAGAGCTCAATTTTCTTCATCAACACCCCTTTGGAGAGACAAAGGAAAATTGCTCGCATTTTGGGAAGTGGCATTGGCTCCCTGCCAACCAACTATCTTAGCTTGCCCTTAGGATCCAAACCCCTAGATTCCTTATGGAGTAGCATCATTGATAGATTCAATAAGAAACTTGTTGGATGGAAAGGGGCCACCCTTAGCCAAGTTGGCAAGTATACCCTGGTGAAATCCATTTTCCAGAACCTCCCCACTTATACTTTAAGCCTCTTTAGTATCCCTACCAAACATGCAGATAGAATGGCGAAGATTCAGAGGGACTTCCTTTGGTCAGGGGCTGATGACCATAAGAGATATCACCTTGTTGCCTAGGACCTCGTCTGTCTCCCTAAATGCTATGGAGGTCTAGGCATCAGAAAGATTAAACTCCTCAATAATGCCCTTTTGGCCAAATAGTTATGGTGTATCTATCAATGCACTGGTGTTTGGAGGGATATCCTTTATCTTCCTGATAAAAGAGACCAAGATTCCCTAGGGGTCCTATATCTGGAATGGGATCTCAAAGGCTAGACCCCTGGCCAAGTCAAAGGCCAAGTGGAAAGTTGGCAAAGGGAAAAATATATTATTTTGGTAGGATAACTAGACTAGTCAGGGTCCTCTTATCAGTCACCCCATTTATGGAAGATGGGCAAAATAGTGCATTGAAAGTTATGGTGCACAAGTCAGTGATTACAGAACTGGTCAAGGTTGGCAGGACCTTTCTGAGCTATCCCCGGACCTTATCCCTCTGATGATTATGTTGAATGCCAGCCCCATCAACAACAGCAAGGACACTATCATTTGGGGTGATAACTTGAATGAGATTTTCTCTATTGCCTTTGGCTATTTCTCTTTATGGGCCAGCATAGAAAAGCCATTTATGGGCCAATGCCTAGATTTCTGGCCTCACTCCCAAAATTAAAATCTTTTCTGGCTCCTCCTGCAAGACAAAATTCTTACCCTAGACAATTTAGCCAAGAAAGGCCAAATCATCCCCAATAGGTGTAGCCTTTGCAAGCTTAACCTGGAATTGGTTAATCACCTTTTCATCCTCTGCCCCTACTCTTCTAAGGTGTGGAATCTTTTGACTAGGGATCTTGGTTTCAGTTGGTGGCCCCCTAACAATATTCAGGGCTTCTTCTGCCAGTGGAGAAGCCACCACTTTGTTTTGAAAACTCATCTTTTCAGCTCCTGGATTCTCCCACACTTTTTCTAGGGAATCTGGAAAGAGCGCAACAATCGTATTTTTAGCGACAGAGAGGCTCCTGAGTTCATAACTGCTGAGAAAATTGAAGGACTCACTATGGAGAATTTTTCCATTATAAAGGGAGGAAATATCAAGGAAGGAGGAAATAGTAAAGCCAAGAAGAAAGATAGGGATAAGAGAAGACAAGAAGCAAGATGGTCCTTCCCCCCTAAGGACTAGCACAAAGCCAACTTTTATGGGGTAGCTAAGGGGAATACCGGACTAGCCGAAGCAGAGGCATCATTAGAAATAGCTCGGGAGGAGGAATTGTGACTGTTTCTTTCCCTCTTGGTTACTAGACCAATCACTTTGTTGAAGCCAGTGCGGCCAGATAGATTGTTAAGCTGGCCCTAGCTTTTGGGATCGAGTGCCTATAGCTTGAGGGTGACTCCCTAAATATTAGCAATTGTATCAAAGGACAAGCCCCACCCTCTTTAATGATTGCCAATGTCATTAAGGACCTTAGATCTGACTTGGGAAAGTTCAAAAGGACTTTTGTCAGCCACACTCACTGAGAAGGCAACTCAGTTGCTGACTGGTTCGCCAATGATGCCATCACTAGAAACTCGGTGATGACATGGAAGATCGGAGATGAAATCATGGCAGAAGTGATTGAGTTACTCTGGCAGGATCAAATCTAGGGTATTAATATCACCCCTTTTAAATCATGGGAAGATACGCCAAATTGCATGTTAGAAGGGGAGTAATTAGAAGTCATGCGAAGCTCTTATCAATTCATAATCATGCATACAAATGGCACGCTTTGAGGGTTGGCGTGAACAAAACCACTAAAAATTGTAATTACATTTTTGTTTTCAGCATCCCAAGGAAAACTAAGCTCAGCATTTTTGCAAGAGGAATAGGGTTTATAGAGCTAAATTTTGCCATGGTCGGGGAAAGGATCAAAAGAGAGCCTTGGGGGGAAATAGAGAAGTGAAAGGAGAGAGACAAGGTTTGGCACAAGCTTGAAAAAGGGGGTATAACCAAGTTCATGGAGAAGCTCCATGGCTTCGACGCTGGGGTTACCAAGGAGATGGTGGAAACTTGGAACAATGAGAAAGTCAAAATTGATGGTGTCACCCACCAAATCATAGAGGGCTTAATTGCGGAGGTGACGAAAATCCCTCAGGTTGGCATAAACTTCTTCAGGGATAAAAAGATGTCGGCCAATGTTGTTAGCAAATTTGTCAAGGATGATGCAAAGAGGAACAAACTTATCAAGATTGACACTTACTATGAGATTGAATCCATCAAAAAATTATGGAGGTATGTTCTCAGGATTCTCATTGAGTATATCACTCTTGACTCCAAGTTCGATAGGATAAGAATGCACCATTTTGTATTGCTTAACCACTTTAGGCATGTTGTTAAAATTTCCTTTCCTTTCTTTCTTTTCACTTCCATGTCTAAGAATATTGAGGGTTTCAAGAAAAAACCTATCACCAATCCTGCCCTCGATGAAGGCCTTCTCCTCTTGGTTTATGAGTTTCTGAAAGCTCAAACTAGGGGAAAATCCCTCGATGACTCGGGTAATGCTTCAGAGGATACTGCAAGTTCGGACTCTGAGGATGTTCAAGTTGTTAAATCTGAGGATGGGGATTACTCCACCAAATCCATCTCTGCTGCCCACAACCCTTGCTTTCCCAGCAGAAAGAGCCCTAGAGTTCTCCCCCACATTATCCCCAAGCCTGAACCCCAGGAGGTGAAAGCTGATAGTGAAGAAGATTAGGAGACTAAGACTGAGTTTGAGGATGAGGACAAGGAGAAGGAGAAGGAAATTTTGAAGGATGAGGAAAAGGGGAGGGAGAGAGACAAGGAGGATGTTACCCTTGATGCTCACCTAGATAACCCCAGAAAAAGAAAAGCTGACCAAACTCTGCTTCAAGAAGACCCCTTTGCCTTAACCTGTGAGACCCCTGGTCCTACCTCACTCTCTTCCCTGCCTAAGGAGAAGACTATGGAAAAAAGTGGGGAGGTGATTAGAAAGGACATGACGAGGGCTTGGATGAATTTTAACATGGATACTACTAGGTTGGGAATTGTCAGAGAGCCAATGAACATCCAGGTGTTGGAGGAGCTCGATGGCAGAACGCATTATGATGAGCTTATCGACCCCACTCTGTTGGTCTTGTCTGATAATATGCGAGAATCTGGCTTCAACCTTCTGAATAATGTGAAGAATGGTATGATAGAAAACTTCTGTTCGATCAAATGGTTGTTTCAAGAAATTGAGGCTCTTAAGGAAAAGAACATCCAGGATGGCAGCCAGAGCCCCCACAGAGTCGAGGAGAACACCGAAAGGATGAACGACCAGGATGATAGCCAGAAGCACTGCAAAGGCCAAGATTCCAGAATTGACTAGGAGGACAAATTCTCCTAGGTTGAACAGAAAGTCCAAAGGTTAGACAACATTATCTAGATTCTTACTAACCAATTTGTGGACACTCTACACACTTTGAATGAGAACATTGTCAACCTGGGGGATACTCTAATGAGAATTGGTGTCAATGGGAACATGGGGAAGCTGACCAGCTAGAATATTGGCAAGGATGAGGTCGAACTAAATGCTGCCAGGGACCAAGTGGATCTTTTGGACTAGGAGGATGTCCAGAATATGAACCAGGAAGGAGAGGACAACTAGAAGGATAATGAAGCTACAAAAACTCTACAGGATATGGATAAGGAGAACCATTAGGTTTGGTTTTCCTTGTTGGACTAGCTATTGGCTTTTACCTCCTAGCCTTTGGCCTTTAGTTTTCTTTTTGGCTATTTATTGCTGTTTCATGTTAGCTAGACTTTAATGTCTTAACTTTTTTTCTGTAAAACTTTCGAGTTTCAGGTCTTTGTAAAACCTATTTTTCTTAATAAAAAATAATACAATGTTTGTGGAGCTCTAGTTCAGCTATTTGTACTTATTTTCTATATACAACTCTCATACTTTCATATTTACTACATACACATCATTTTTGGTATATGTTTTATAAATTTATATACAATTGATCATGGATCTTGAACATGTATTGTTATTTATTTATTGTGTATAGTTTGATGTATATATATATATATATATATGTATACATCCTATTAGGACTTCCCCTTAGGACCTCCCCTTAAGAATTCCCCTTAAGACAACTCCTTAAGACATCCCATTAGGACTTCCCCTCAGGACCTCCCCTTAAGACTTCCCCACCTTAAGACATCCCTTTAGGACAACCCCTTATGACCTCCCCATAGGACTTCCCCTTATGACCTCCCCTTAAGACTTCCCCTTAAGACAACCCCTTAAGACATCCCATTAGAACTTCCCCTTAGGACCTCCCCTTAAGACTTCCCCTTAAGACAACCCCTTAAGACATCCCATTAGGACAACCCCTTTACTAATTAAATACACTCTTATTAGATTCTATAGCATGTATTACATTCTTTATGTTCATATGTATTCTTTGTGTTCTTTTATGTATTAAATTTAGTAATTAAATGTTGTAACACATGTGTTCTTTACTAGTACTCTTTGTGTTCTTAAATATGTATTAAATTATTGATTAAATATTGTAACACATGTATTCTTTGTACTAGTACTCTTTATGTTCTTAAATATGTATTAAATTTATTGATTAAATGTTGTGACACGTGTACAAAATAACACATGATCTATGAAATAAAAATATGAATATTGAAAACATACATACATTCAACATGAACATAACATGTACATCTACAAAATAACACATCTATGAAATAATGTACCCATGTAAAATATATCCAAAATACCATATAAAATGTCTCCAAAATACCACATCAAATGTCTCTAAATACCACATCAAATGTATCCAAATAGCATATAAAATTTCTCCAAAATACCACATCAAATGTCTCTAAATACCACATCAAATGTATCCAAATAACATATAATTAGCATCAAGGTCTCCATATCAAAGTATCTGAAATAACATGTGTATATATAAAATTTCTCGACATCAATGAAATAAACATATAAAATAAGATCAACCACATCCCCCTCCCAATCCATGACCCCAAAAGGCTCTATGATCTGGTTCTAAACCCTATGTCAAATGAAAGAAACTTGTTATTATTAAATTATGCATGTTCATGTATTATATCACATGTACATATATATATGTATGTATGTATGTATGTATGTATGTATCAAATATATATTAAAAAATGTAACATACCTATGACTCATGTCGTATAGGATTTGTTGGGGTCTAAAGATCTTGAAAACACAACATACTATCACTAAGACCCTATAGAACACATACATATGTACACAAGTTAGATTGAATCACTTGAATAGATGTATGTCTCTAATTACATGTATAAAAGCTCAAGTACATTAAACTTATAAGTGTAAAATATAGTAACAAATAAATTTAAGCATATAAATTTATATTTACTATAGCATCATGCAATACTCTGCCAATCTGAATGATATCTGAATCATGTAGTGATAAAGTAGCCTGGTCCAGGTTGATTGTCTCATCTGAAAGCATAGTGGTAAATAGATGCTATCGTACTATGGGGGCTTGAGTATGGGGGGTTGTTGTAGGAGGTGGTACAAGATACTCAGTAGGTGGGGGAGTGGGTGTTATAGGGCCCTGTGTTGGAGTAGGTGCTACAAGATCTTGAGTAGGTGTGGGGGCAGGTGGTGTAGGGCCCTGTGTAGGAGCAGGTGTTGTAGAAGGTGCAAGGATATCCTCCTATCTCTGTGAACCCTATAATCCTATTGTGCATGAGAGAATATGGCTAATGTGTCCACCAATGTCACTAAGAGGAATCCCTGTGACTATCAATAATTCCTTATATGAACCAAGAAGATCAAATGCTAAATAGGATGCCATATTACGTAATGCATCCACATCTGATATAGCAAAAACCGTTAGTGGAGATGGTATATATGCTATCCCATAGACATCATCAACTCATGTGCTAGAGGATGTAGCTGTCAAAATGGTACCATGAGATCATAACATATATCTACCACATCAATTTGAAGACATCACTTGTAACTGCCTAGCAACTGTGGCAATGCTAGAATAGATCTGAGTCCTAACTATATCATCTAGAATAGTCATACCTGCAGTAGCCATCTGTGGAGCTCTTAGCATAACTAAAAGTTTTGGACCCACCATTGCTCATTTATTAATGAGCATAGGGGTGTCTGTAGGTCTAAATTTCTCTGATAATCTACCAAGGCCCTATCCAACATGACCTAGATAATCTGTATAATCTATATCATGATGTAAATGAAATTCTGCAAATAATTGTTTGCAAAAATAAAGTGGAAACTCATCCTTCTGTGGCCACCTGTGATGTGCAGCTATCCAGCAAGGATATATAAATGGTGCAACAAGCTAATCTATACACTTCATAGCCGAATAACCTCTAACCCTAGACCTATCTATATAAAAGGGAAACATACTCTTCACCATAGCGATGGAGACCTGTCTATCAATCTGTGTATACTTCACAGTGCCAATGACACTACAAGAAAGGGAAGAGTAAAAAGTCTCAATACTGATATCATCATATGTGTTGTATGTCTCTATCATCTAAATCATACAACATAACTCATCTCTCATAGAAATAATCTTCTCCCTATTAGGGAGAGTGGTAGAAACCAAAAGTGTAGAATCGAGAAACTTTATTGCAACATCAAGATAACCTAGCAACTGTATCTCTAAATAAATGTTGTCTCTCCTCAAAGGATGATGTCAATCTATGTGTTGTACCTGACTTAGCACTAGGACCCCCTCCCTGAACACTAGCCTCCCTTGAGGACATAGGTGCACCACAATTATTAGATGCCATAATGATATGCAAAGAAGTTATATCTATAAATGTAGAGTTAAGATATGTAAGTATATAAAACTGAAAGTTAAATTTAATTTAAAACATGTATGTATATATATGTACAAAGTTAAATGTAACTAGAAAATATAGATCATTTTATTTAACACACATGTTGAATATATATCAACTTGATGTATAGCTCATGTATGTGAACAAAAAATATACACATGTGTACGTGTGATAAAAAACTAAGTTGAAATTAAGTCAACTTTCTTCTACCTAATTTTTGACTACATGTTAAAGGACATAGGTTTACTATGTTAATGTTTTCTAAAATGTAACTATTTTTTAGCTATCTTGAGGTTTGAACAAGTTTTCTAAGTTTCATTTACATGCATGTTATTATAGTTTCCAAGTTTTCTAAGTTTGAAATTGGTTAAATTTTAAGTTTTCAAGTTTGACCAATTGAAGTTATTATAGTTTAGTTCTACCTAATGTTTCACTACATGTTAGTTATCTACATAGGTTTGTACTATGTTAGTTATCTAGGTCTCAACTTGATTTTTCTATGTTTGATGTAAAATCTACTTTTATGATTAGTAGATATTTAATTAAAAAATACTGTATAGTTCTGTATCTAACATATGATTTAACTATATATAAAAAAATTAACTAATCTAAATAACTAACTACTAAAACACTTAAAATATAATTAATTTAATTACTAAAACACTTAAAATACAATTAATTTAACTAATACTAACATTTAATAACTAAAAATAACTCGATAAAACAAAACAAAAAACCAAAAAAAAGACCACATACAACTTACGGCCGAAACACCCTAATCCTCTCCTCAAAATCTAGAATCCGCAACAATGCAAATGACCTCCAAAACTAATTTTCAAACTATTTGTAATGTCTTGTACACTTTCAGCTGTAAGGGTTTTGGCCATAACCCTGGCGACCACATAGGCGCGGGAAAGTGCCACACACGTATGACTGATAGGGTTATAGCCGAAACCCTCCAAGATATCCCAAAGGGTGACATAGTTTTGTGCTTTTACCCTACTCTAATTAATATAGATTGTAGAATCTAATGTCTTGATATTAATTTATTTAATACTATATAGAAAATATTTATAAAGGAGACAGGAAGAGAATGAGAGTGAGAGACAAAGAAAGATGAAGATGGAGAGAGAGAGAGAGAGAGGGGGGGGGGGGGAGAGAGAGAGAGATGTGTGGAGATGGAGACTGAGAAGATGAGGGATATGGAAAGGAGACGGGGAGATAGAGGGAGAGAGTGGGAATGGAAAATATAAATATAAGAAGATACACACACACATAGGTAATGAGGAGAGATGGATGGGTATAGAGAGGGATACATGTCTAGATGGATATAGAGTGAGAGGATAGAAGAAAAATGCATAGAGAGTTAGAGATCAATCAATAGGTAAAGATAGAAAGAGAAATAGGGAGATAGAAAGGGATACATGGATAGGGAGAGATAGATAGGAAGAGATATAAATAGTGAAATATATTGATAGAGAGATACACAGAATAAGTAAAGGGATATTATAAAATGGAAAGGAGGAGATATATAGAGGGAGAGAGGAGAGATAGTGAGATAAAAATGGAGAGAGTGAAATGGAGGGAGATTGATAGAGAAATAGAGATATGGAGAGAGAGTGGGGGGGGAGAGATAGGGAGAGATAAAGATAGAAAGAGGGGAAGGTGTAGAGGGAAGAGTAAGAGAGATAGATAGTAAGGATATAGAGAAAGGTATGGAGATCGAGAAGAAAAGGGATATGGAGGTGGGAGAGGAAGATAGAAATAGAGATGAAGATAGAGTGATGGGATGGAAAAACATAGATAGAAAAATAGAGATGGATTGATAGAAAGATGACATATAGAGAGGATGATGGGAGAGACACATAAAGGGACAAATACTTAATTCACCTTCCCTATCTCTATGGCATACCCATTACATGCTAAGGTGCGATTGTTAGTATTATTATATTTATGTTGAAGGCATTCCCTATATGAAGAGGAGTTGAATTTTCCATCTAAAGGCATATGTTATATTAGAGAAGTAGGACGACCATAGAAATGATCTCATTCATCCATTTCTATCAAGTCACTTTACATGTAGTTGGTAATTCACAAAACCTTATCTCTGTCTCTCACAAACCTAGTGTTCCTCAAAGTCATTTCCCTGAACAATTTCTAATCGACTGGTCTGTTTTCATTAAAGCAATTTACTTCTCTTCTCTATTCAGTTGCGTTTGTATTCTAGAGATTTTTAGAGCTGGTAGTATGTAGATGTTTATAGAAGGCCCGAATGATGAAACACATGCAATTTCGATGGAGGCAACGCAAACCCTTGAACAAGTAAAGCTACAAATCCTATGATCAATTCCAGGATTAAATTTCAATTATGTAGAAGCAAGTTCATTATATTTCTCCTATGGTGGGAAGATGATTGCAAATGGCTGTAGACTATTAGATTTAGATTTGCACAAAAATAACCTTATTCAATTGAGGCAAAGGCTTTGTGGGGCGGTGGGGATGGAGGGGCCATGGGTGCAGAGTCCCGAGATTGTTATCTCAATATGTATGCAGTATACAAACTAGATAAAATTGACCCAAATGAATCTAGAACACAAGATGTGCACCACAATTAAAATCATTTCATTCATTCTTTCTCCTCATTGGCTGAACATTATTGTGCTAAGGATGATATCCATTGAACTATGGTTGCAAATGTTCGTTTCATTTGCTTAGTTTTCCCTGACTGATATGGTAATATGTCAACTATATTAGCCTCAAATAAAAGAACCATTCTGTAGACCATATATTTTCTTTTTACCATTTCTCTTCCTTGATTCTGAGTCTCCTATTCTGAAATCATCCAAGAATACATTCAAAGATGAGAAGTGATCACAACTATCATAAGAAATTTCATTGAAATTTGATGAGTTATTGTGCATATTAAGTTCATTTTAAATTGGGAGTAAGTGGGAGATTCTCTAATTAGATTCAATCGGCCGAGACTTTGAATTTTGTTCCAGCTTAATATCAACCAACTCATCTGCCATTAGTTCATCTATCCATAACTCACACCATGACTTGGAAATGTTTGTATTACTGCTACTATGTCATTTGATGTTATGATCTGGAATACTCCTTTTCAGACCTCTTTTGTGGAGATTCTCTATTCTCAATATAGTTATTCTCACAGGAGCAATTTTGAAAACATGATGATCATTTTTGGGATCATGAGATGCACATTTATCTTTTCCAATAAAATTTTCTTGGGGTGCTCTTGATTCTCTATATTCAATCTTTCTGAACTAGCAGGTATTCCAGTAATTCTTTATCTCATTGTCTATTCGATGAGGCAGACGTCTAGCTATTAGAGACCATCTGCATAGTAACACACAATTAATGTCACAAGGTAGAATTGAATAATATCATGTTCTCACAATCTGCTCATGTGATTCTTAGTTTAAAATAGAAGAAATATGACTTTTGCAGCTAAATTGGCTAATTGTCCTGGCGGATATGCCATTGATATTTTGAAGAATCTGGCAAAGTGCTCAACTGTCGACAGAGCAGTATTAAATACTTCAAATCTTTTAAATTTCCAAAACCAGATGGTAGTGAAGATAAATTTGGATAGTATAAATATAAATACTTAAGCAAAGCAAGCCACAAAACTGTTCTGCAAAATTGCTACCAATGAAACAAAGGGAAAGCACTTTAAGATTTTGGAGATGTCCTATTGAGGTTGGAAGTTGTTGCAATTTGTCATAGTGATGTACAATAAGCTTTCTCAATTGCAAAGGAGGCTGGATGCAAGCATCATTATACTCAATTTAGTTCATTATTATACTGAATTCGATTGAGAAAAATATTTGCATTTTATTTTGAATTAAACATATGATTTTTTAGAGTATCAAATGGAATTTCTCCATTGTCTAACTCAAGTTTTAGATTATGTAATTCATTTTTTATTTATTTTAAAAGATTGAATCAATGTCTTATATGGGCTTGTTTGTCTTGTATAATTCTTAAAAGAGAGTTTGTATTTATTGGAAAAATATAAGAAAAATTATGAAATGGGGCTAGATTAAATTTGGTTTAGAATAAAGGAAGATATGGTGATTTGAAGTTAACTTTGTGTCATTGGGTTTTGAATGGAAATTGGCATGAAAAATTAGAATAAAACTATTTCTTAAAATTGAGATAAAAAATTATATTTTTATTCAAGTTGAACAAATTTTATATAAATCTTCTTATTTCTTCAATATATTGTTGGAGTACATAGTGTTTTACTTTCTACTATTTTCTTAAGTTTACTTAGGTCAACATATTAATGATGTAGATTGATATTATTTTGATCAAAATGGCATGGAGAGGGCTTTGAATCAAAAAATAAAAGACTACACTCCAATATCAACACGCATCACAACATCATCAATCACAAATACTAGGTGTGAGGCCAGTCTCTCCAACCATCACCAATATCCTCTTTCTAGAATTGAGTTGGATAAATTGAAAAACATGAGTAGTTGATGAATAGGGGTGTTTCTATTTAGATGTCAGATAGTTTAGTTTTGGTAAGATCTGAATTAGGTTTTGAATCAAACATACCAGGGGGATATAATTACCTTTTTTTTAAATAGTTGATCTGAATTTCTAGTCTTGATGAATCTTGGACTAGTGTGACCTATTAGAGCTTCAAGGAATTTTTTTAAAATTTAAAAACCATGTTTGATGGAGATTGAATGTAGTTACTCTTGGCAAAAAAGAATCATGGTTGATCATTTTTTGTATTTTAATTTAGCTAAACGAAGGCAAATTCTATGGGCAAGATGTGATAGATTAGAAACTAAATCCTGACCATAGCATGAATCAAATCAGATGGTTTTAGTGCGTTGGGAAAAAATCCAAAATAGAAGGCCATATAAGACACTATTTGTATGCTAATATATGGATATTCAGTATTTGCTATGTCACCAAGATCTCAAATCCATGATTATGGAAGGAGAAAATATCTCATCACTATCTTTATAAAGATAATAGTTCCCAGTGTTCATTGAAATATTATGGGCTGAACATCATATATATTCATTACTAAATTTATCAATTAATCAAATGTGATGACATATGTAAGGAAAATAATTTGTTTAGATATGATATATAGGTCATTGGAGTCTAAACAATTAAATATTAAACATCATTTTCGTTCTTTTTAAATTTATTAAAGAAATGTCAACTATTTTTTTTAGGGAGGATAATTTTTTATGAAAAGTTTGTCGATATAACAAATTGGGATCATCTTACACTTTCTAATAGAAAATTATTAGTATAGGGGCTTTAATAAAATACTAAAAATAGATGTGTCATTCCAAGGTATGAACATATTATATGGTTGTATTATATAACCACATTGTCTATAAAGATATGATTGTATTAAATAATTATAATGCTATGTGAAAATCAATTGAAGTGTGTATGCAAGACATGTATATATTTTTCATCATGAATAAGGTCACTTTGATTTGAAATCTAAGATCATGAGATGCATGTCTAATATATTACCTATAAAAGAAGTATCAATTATCTCTTTCATTTGTAATTTCATTCTTAGAATGCCAATATGCATTGATATCATTATGACATTCTTGTCTTTTATAAGTACTTGATATTTCGCATAGAGAAAGGGATGGTGAGAGTATAGATATAGTGACGAGATATTGGAAAGAGAGAGATCTAGATTTAATTATCTTACTTTTCAACAATTAAAGATAACATAAATTTATCCACGAGAAATAATGACCAATCGAATACATCATTTTCTCTTAAGGACCCAATCATTCACCTATAATCTACCATTTACCACACATTCTTTAAATTATAAAAAATTGATTACAATCAAATGCAAACCAAAATAAATACATTCCATTTCACTTCACATTCTTACATTTTGTAACTATGCATTGTAGTGAGATTTAATGTATGATAAGCATAGTTGCAATTTGATGGAACATGGTAAAAAATAATCCATTGTCAATATTGTACAGATTTTGTCAAACTATTGAGCAAGGGAAAAAGATTGAGAAGAAGAGGGATATGGAGAAGAGAGGGGAGATGAAAGATATTAATCTATAGTGAGGATGGGAGGGGGGAAGAATGGAAGGAAAAATACTTAGTTAACCTTTCACATCTATTCAACATACATATTGTACAGTAAGGTGCAATTACTAGTTATGTATATGTTGTACTTGTTAATGAAACTCCTATGGGCTTATTCTCTACTAGAATGGGGCTGAGACAAGGAGATATTAAATCTTTTCCACCTAACATTTTGACTTTACATCATTTATGAAATTGATGTATCTAGTGAAGATGGAAAGGTACTGTGCCAAAGTGGGTGGGATTTTGAGTATACTAATCGCAATCTAAAAACCATTGGAGCTTGGGACTTCTCCAAAGGATTTGAAGCACATAACTCAAGTCAATGAAACCCTAAATACAAATCTTCAAGAGACAATGCTGGGCATGGCACCCATACTTCTTCCACCATGGCTGGCACCATAGTTTCTAGGATCAGTTATGACTTCCATGGAACAGGCCAATCCTAACAACATCAACATTATTCCTATTTAAATTGGGTCACAAGATAGGGTATTTTACAACTAGAAATCACACCTTAGTGTGCAATAGGTACGTTGAATATGTATTGAAGGTGAACTAAGTATCTATTTCATTGTTCATCTTTTCTCTCCTCATCTCTATATCTCCTTATCTCTCTCTCAATTTATTTGACCATCTATGTATTTTTTAAGCTCTTTCTCTATGTATCTGACTCTCTATGCCTCCTTAGGTATCTTCCTATATCTCTTTCTATCTTTACCTCATGAATTATCTCTATCTTTCTATCTATTTTTTACTTATCCCTCTCATTCTATATATTCATATTTGTCTTAATCTTCTTGTCATACCTTTATATCTAAGACACACCTCCATATTTTGTCTCTCAGTTCTCCCTCTATCTTTATCTTATTATCTCTATATCCTTCTCTATCCCTATATATTACCCCTCTATACCTCTCTCTATATAACTTTTGTTAATTGTTAGATATGCCAGGTACATGTATAGATTTAGTCTAATGTAACTAAATCTATCAAATTGTCATGTATGTGTTTTGTTAAATTAATCTTTTTCTTCACCATACATTATAATACTTACTAGTTAGTTTTTAGTTCAATATGAATTTAGTGGCCACCTATTTTTGGTTCTCTCTCTCTCTCTCTCTCTCTCTCTCTCTCTCTCTCTCTCTCTCTCTCTCTCTCTCTCTCTCTCTCTCTCTCTCTCTCTCTCTCTCTCTCTCTCTCTCTCTCTCTCTCTCTCTCTCTCTCTCTCTCTACACACACACACACACACACACACACACACACACACTCAGTCACTCAGTCACGCTCACACTTTTTCTATTTCATAGGTTATATCTATTTTGTCTCTCCTTTATGACCTTATTTTTTCCTTTTTGCATCCCTATATATATCCATATCTCCCTCTTTATATCCCAATCACTTCCTTTTTTACATTTATCCACTTCTCCTCTATCTTAAGTACACATACTCTCTCTCTCTCTCTCTCTCTATATATATATATATATATATATATATATATAATCATCTCAACCTATTCCCATCCTTTTCAACACCATGTATCTCTCAATTTCACCCTACCTTTCATGCTCTTCTATCCATTTACTTGTATACAAGTGCGCATGCGCGCGCGCGCACACACACACACACACACACACATCTCCATATCTTTCTCTACCTACCTAAATTTATATTTTTCTATATCACTCTCCCTCCATCCCTCTATCTATTTCTTTATATACACGTCTTTCCCTCCCTTTTTGTTTCTATACATTTTTATATATTCTTATCTCTCTTCCTATCTCTATATCACAAAATGCATATCATTACCATGGTATCTTCCCTCTCCTTTATAGATCTCTCGTCTCTCCCATATCTATCTACTCCTCTCTCCTCCCTATCTCTACCTCTCCATCTCCTCTATCTTTATCTCCATGTCTATCTATCTCTTGCTCACCCACATCCTTCACTCCCCCCCACCTCCCCAATATCTACTCAATTCAAAGATTTTATTTTAGTTATGATTGAATCCTTATATGTGGATGCATAAGTGATTTGAATCAATCACTTTTCTATTGAAGCTTTATTGTGTAAACAACATCATGGCCTACCAATTGACCTCATGTACTACACAAATTTATGAACAAATAGACTATGAAGATGGCCATATGAATTATAAATTTGACAGTTGATTTATGTTATTCTAATTGACTAAATTTTGTCTTGTCAAACACCCCACAAACTCTAACGTAGCCATTTACATTGCCATAGCAATGAGGAATAAAATATTATTATCTAAATAAGTACAGATTATAGCTATCTCAAATGCATCTATTAAAAGAAAAATATCAATTTAAATTGAAGTTAGCTTGTCTATTTATAATTTGTTTGTTGAATTATATTTTAGCTATTTAGAAAATACATTTTTATCATAACAATGTAGTTTGTATCAATAATTTTTTTTACTTTTATAAATGACAAGTTAAATTTTCCTAATTATACTTTTTAAAATCATTTATTAAAGTAAAAGTATATATGTAATTATTCTCTAAATAAATTTTATTTAAAATTTTCCAATCAACCACATTATTTTATCACTTCAAAATATTGAGGATAACAATAAACAAAATAGATAAAATATGGGGAAAATGTAAACTGCATACTCCGAGGATGAGGGTGATGGGAAAAGTGAAGATTAAAGCATAGTTTTTAAAAATATTTATAATCCCTTATTGGTGTAAATAGTTGCATTGTCACCGTTTCTTTTCTGGATTGTCTCTTGTTGCGTGTAAAAATAACTAACCTTCAAATCGCAGTGGATCATCATTTCAGAAGCTCTCTATACTATAAACTGCAAACCATTTTGCTTCTTCAAACCCTAACATATGTGTCAAGTTTTATTAGGAATATTCATTAGAGTAGAAGAAAAAGACACAGGGAAGACAAAAATCATTTTAATGACTATGATGTTTTTAATGGTCGTCCATGCTTCTAAGCAGTTTTACACCATTGATTGGAATTTTTAGCTTGCCCTCTTTCATATGAAAAGGCCTACGGCATAAATATAATAGAGCTATTGCAGCATTTAGTGCTCTTGGAAAAGGTGTTTTTGTTTTTGCCTCTGCTAGAAACGATGGACCTTATGCATCTACCCTTGACAATGTAGCATCCCTCACAATCCAAAAGAAGAGTTAAAATGTCATTCAATAAAATCTCATCTTCATCTAAACCTATGTAGCCACAAACAAGAAAAGCAACAACAATGAAAACATATTTGATAAAAAAAATTTAAAAAATATATATATATATAGGACAATTAAATTTTTTATTAAATATAGAAATAAATTTAGAATATTAGTTTATTCAATAGAGAATCAAAATGTATTATTAATTTTTAAAAAAAAAAATATCATAAAATATTATTCACTCTTTACTAATTTATCATAGTACATTTTTCCAAATCAATTACATAAGACTAATTAAAGCCAACACTATGTTTAATAAAAAACCACTAGTTAACCTCATCTTCTTACCATAAATAACTAATAATACAAGGAGAATTCTTAGAGAGATAAATGAGGCATTCAACATTTTGATTCCTAAAGTCAATGACCCCACCTGACTAGAAGATTTCATACTGATAAGCCTCTATAATACCGTTTACAAGATTCCTTAAAAGGTGATTGTTAACAAAATGAACTTATTCAAGATAATACTATTAGCTCTACTCAAAATGGATTTGTCCCTAGGAGGCAAATCCTAGATATTGTGATCACCTTCGACGAGGTTCTTCAGTCTATGGAAAGGAGTAGTAACCCTACCATGGCTTTGGAGCTTGATATTTCAAAGGCCTCTAACAAGGTGAGAAGAGAATTCCTTTTGAGAATTCTTAAGGAATTCAGGTTTGGGGAGCACTTTATCACTTTGAATGGAGAAATGACAAACACTATCCAGTTCTCTATTTTAGTTAATGGTTCATGGGGGCCTTTCTTCCCGGTGGAGTGTGGGATCCAATAAGGAGATCTATTGTCACCTTACTTGTTCATAATGGTGGCTAAGATTCTTGGTAGGAATCTCCTGGCCTTGGGCATCTCAGCGTGAAATTATTGGGGTTAAACCATCCCATCTGAGGTGTTACATCATTTTTTGATGACACTTTCCTTTGGAATTTCCTCCATAAGGGAGGCTAAGACCTAGAAGAAGACTTTGAGTGGTTACGCAGATGTGTTGGGTCAACATATTAATTATCATAAAAGAAATATACTTCTACAACATTGAGATGGCTTTTCAAAAAAGAATAACATGAGAGTTGTAATGTCAAGTTGCAAATCTCCCTAACACTTACTAGGGTTCCCTTCATGGTCAAGGAAGTGACCCCCTGGCAATTTTGGAATACTGTGGTGGAAAGAATGCAAAGGAAATTGGTAGGTTGGAAAGGGAAGGTTCTGAAAAATGTTGGTAAGATTCAATTATTATCAGCCTCTTTCTAAGGAATTATTGTCCACTTTAAAAATTATCTTTATTTAAGATATCTAGTAGGTTTAGAGATGTTATTGAGAAAATTCAACAAAATTTCATATGAATGGGATTAGAGGAAAAGTAAAAGTTAAGCCTAGTTAGTTGGGACAAGGTGTGTAAGATGAAACCCCAAGGGGGTCTAAATCTAAGAAAATTTTGAGATTTAAAAAAATTCCTTATGATGAAGGTTGGTTGGGGGTTGGCCAAGGGCTTGGTCCCTTGGTGTCAAATTATGAGAGTTAAGTACTTGAACTCTAGAACTTTCACCTAGGCTCTCTCTGGTGAAAGCCTGCTAGTTGATTCAAGGATATGGAACAATATCATCAAGATAAGAAAACACTTATGAGGCATTAGATGGAGCATTAGAGATCATAATTGGGTCAGATTTTGGAAGGACATATCAATTGTAGAAGGGCCTTAATTGAAACAAAGTTTGCCACTTTAAAAGAGTGACGAGAGATCAAGATGGTGGGAAAGGTGAAGAACTATATCCATCACATAGAGTGGAAGGCCTTCAACATTGATAACTTCAACAGGGTGGACAATGCCTTATATGAGGAATTGTGTGCTCTCCTAAAGGAGATTTGTATTCCCACTTGTCTTGAGATGGATAAAATAGTAGAGGACCAAAATTTTTGTGGGGATTTTAGTGTGAAATCAGCTCATAATACTATAATTGGTGAGGAGAGAGATTTGGAGTGGAAGAATGTTTGGTACTCCCACTTTCTCCCTAAGATTAATTTATTCTAGTGGTCGGTTATGCACAACAACATTCTCACTAGTGACAAACTTAAGAGGTGTGACTCTAATATGTGTTTAATAAGTGTGTGTTGTGTTGTAATGATGAAGAATCCATCCCTCACATTTTCATCCACTACCCCTATTCTATGTAGGTTTGGAAGACTATACTTAGTCTTCTCGGTATATCATGGGTCTTTAGTAGTGATGTTTCTCAATTTATACTTGGATGGAAATGCCCTTTACACCACCCCCTAATAAAAATTATATGGAAGGCCATTCCCCCTATATCTGGTGGAACATATGGAAAGAACAGAACAAACGTATCTTTAGAGATACAAGTACCCCTCTGGGAGTGGTCACACATAGAATTATGGTAGGATTAAGTGAGGGTGCCCTTAACTTGAAATGGAAACCACCTCTACACCCCCAAACACAAATTGAGAGGGATTGGGCACATATTTAGAGTATCAACCGGGTTAGGTTATTGAGAGAATTGATAATATGAAGGTCCACAAAAGACTACAAACTAAGTGGTAGCCACCTCCCATGAACTGGTTGAATTGATTTTTGATGGGTCTAAGAATTAGGAGGGCATTATGGTGGGATTCAAATAATCAAGAATTCACAAGGAGCTTGTATCAAGGGATATTCTAGAAAATGTGGAAGAGTTTCAAGTAATGAGGAAGAAGCACTTGGACTTTTGTGTGGAGTGCAATTAGCTAGTAGCATGGGAGTTCAAAACTTTCTTATGGAAGGATATTTTTTATTAGTCATTAAGGCTATGAAGGGGGATATTATGATGAACTAGAATGCCATGTTGATTATAAGAGACACCCAATGTATCCTAAATGGTCTTAATGATTTTAAGATACAACACATGTACATGGAAGGAAATCAAGTCACAGACAGCCTGGCGAAATATGTATATGAAGTCATCAATGGTCAAATTTGGAAGAATGAACAAGATCTTCCAGTTACAATCAGATTGCTTATTCAAAAATAGGCCTTTTAATGATGGAGTACAATTTGCTAATGTATGACAGGGATAGTCTCATCATGATGGACTTGGTGATGGCTATATGATGACTACTAATTATTTGGTCTATTTGGTGTGTCGTATCATGATGGTGCCAAGTTTAGAGGAGGCCTTTATGCCAATAAAAATGTGGCACTACCTTTAGTAAAATATTGGTAATTGCTACTTGTGATGGGAATTGGAAAGTCGGTACTCAAAGCAATAGTTGGGATGATATTTTACATCATCCAAGATGGATTTCCAAATCTCAAGACTAGGCTTCAAAAGGAAATCATGGAATATTATGATCTAGAAATTTAAGACCAATTATTATCCTAACTTAAAAGCTACAGAACCCAAATGACTTTCTTTTCACCTGGTGTTTTCAATATTTTTCAACTTCATTTCCTAGTGTGTGACAATTTAACTCTGGTTTTTCTGAACAGTTTGTTGAAGCGGGTGAAGGATATGATGGTCAAACTTCAGGAAGGGTCCAAAGAAGATCTCATTGTGGACCTCGAAGATGAAGTGATGGAGGGACCAAACTCAAGAATTGAACCATTGAGAATTGAGAGAGCTGCTAAGGAAGACAAAGCTGCATGGTCACATTTGAAGGAAGGTGGATTCATCCCTTTCATGGAGAGCATAGAGGGCCAGCCTTAGCAACCAACCAAGGCACAAAAGAACAAAAAGGACAAAGTAGTAACAACAATAGTAAGGATGAGAAACAAAATAATAGTGAGGAAAAGAAGGATCATATACCAATTGCTTCAAAAGCAACTATTGATACCTCATCCTCTAAGGGTGATAAGCCTAAGAAAGAAAAGGTTAAATGTGCCTATTGTAAAAGACCCGGTCATGATGAACATAAATGTTTGAAGAAACAAATTGATCACTTGACATGCATTCTTGAGAAGAATAATATTAGTGTTCCTGAGTCTATCAAACAAAGTTCTAATGAAGAGTCTAATAAGGCAAAAGAAAACAACAAGGGGAAAGGAAAGGGCAAGGCTCTTGTTGTAGTTTCTTCCTCACCATCCACTTGGGTTCTTGATTCGGGTGCTTCGCACCACATGGCTTCATCTAAGGAAGAACTTGCATCCTTGGAGCCATGTACTATGCCTTCTATTTTGATGGGTGATGACACTCCTATTGAGGTGTGTGGGAGAGGGTCTGTTGATGTGGGGGATGGCACATTCAATGATGTTCTTTGTGTACCCTCATTATCAACTACTCTCCTATCAATATACCAGATCACTCACACAGGTTTAGGCAAGCGGGTTGAGTTCACTCTCAGGATTCAGTGGAGATACGTGAGTTGCATAGTGATTCTGTAGTTGCAGTTGGGAGATCAGATCATCAGTCATCACTCTATCTGTCTTCTCACTTTGTTCCTGATCCTCCTTCATCTATTTTGCTCACTCACTCTAATGATGTGAGTAAATTATGGCATGAGCGGTTTGGCCATCTTAACTTTCGCTTTTGCATCAGCTCAACCAGTAGAGCATGGTCATAGGGTTTCCTTTGGTTCAATTCTCAGAAGGTGTTTGCCAAGGTTGCATTCTTGGTAAGCATCCTAAGGAAAATTTTGACAAAAGTAAGGCATGGAGAGCTTCATAGATACTAGAGTTAGTTCATAGTGATTTGGCTGGTCCATTTCAACATCCTTCTATCAGCAGGGCCTGATATGTCCTCACATTCATTGATGACCTTTCTCGATATACATGGGTGTACTTTCTCAAACAAAAGTCAGAGGTATTTGATCATTTTCAAGACTTCAAATTTTTTGTAGAAAAGCAATTTGGGAAAGCCATCAAGGTTTTGCGCACAGACAATGGTGGTGAGTATGTCAACCATCGGTTTGAAAGATTTTGCACTTTAGAGGGGATTGATTTATAGCATTTAGTTCCATACAATCCTCAGCAAAATGGTGTTGCAGAACGGAAGAATAGATCCTTGAAGGAAATGGCAAACTGTATGATTCACTCTAGATCTCTTGTGCCACAGTATTGGGCAGAAGCCATTAACTATGCTTGTTATATCCAGAACTGTGTTCCTCACTGAGCCTTGAAGGGAGTTACCCCTTTTGAAGCTTGGAGTGGTCAAAAACCATCAGTTAAGCACTTTCGAGTTTTTGGCTCCCCTGCATGGGCCCACATTCCCACAGAGAAATGTAAGGCCTTGGATTCGCATAGCAGACCTTGCATATTTGTAGGTTATCCTGATGGTGTGAAGGGTTATTGGTTGCTCCACCCTGCTACACATGAGTTATTCATTGAGAGGAGTGTTCAGTTTGAGGACGGATCTTCAAGCTCACTTTCTATCACTTCTCCAACTCCTTCTACCTTGACATTAGAGTCACTTGGAATACATGACAAATCTTTTGATGAGTCAGATTCACCTAAACAATCTTCTACCTCTGCTTCTGATGCAGAAAGTGATTCAGAGAACTCACCTCCTTCCTCTCCTAGTCATCATTCAGAGGTTAATGATTCCCCTCTAGATTCTCCATCTTCCTGTCCACTTTGGGCTAAACAGACCTTGCAGTCTGCAGGTGATTGGGTTGGGGATCCATCAGACACCAGGCAAACTTGTTCACAATTCCAAGATGCTCCACATGTCTTCATTGCTACTACCTCAGATCCATAGTCCTTTCATGAGGCTTCTAGTATTCTTGAGTGGGATACAACTATGCAGGAAGAGTATAGTTCCTTGATGAGGAACCACACTTGGGATCTTGTCCCTCTTCCTAAAGGAAGAAAACTTGTTCAATGTAAGTGGATCTATCAGAAAAAATTTGCATTAGATGGGTCAGTTGACAAACACAAAGCTCGCTTGGTCACCAAAGGATTCTCCCAGGTTCCTGGGATTGACTACTCTAGGACTTTTGCGCTTGTTGCCCGAATGAATTCCATTCGAATTGCTCTTGCCATTGCTGCAGCTAATCATTGGGAAGTACATCAGATGGATGTGAAGAGTGCTTTTCTTCATGGTGACCTTCATGAGGAGATCTACATGGAGTAGCCATAGGGCTTCCTTCAGGATTCTTCACTTGTGTGCCATCTTCGAAAGTCTCTCTATGGCCTCAAACAGGCTCCTCAGGCCTGGTATGCCAAGATGGACTCCTTCCTTCTATCAGTTGGGTTCACTCGGTGCCATTCTGATCCTAATGTCTACATTTTGCAATAGGGTGATTCACTTCTATTTTTGGTTTTGTATGTTGATGACTTGTTGATCACAGAAAGTTCTTCACCCACCATTAAGGCTGTCAAAGTGGCCCTTCAGGACAGTTTTTTGATGATTGACTTGGGCTTGTTGCATTACTTTCTTGGGATTGAGATCCTTCAATCTCCTTCTGGGATCACCATCACACAATCCAAGTATGCTCTAGATTTACTCTCGAGGTTTCATATGGCTGACTGTAAGCCTGCTCTGACTCCCTTCCTTTTTGGAGTCAAACTTGAGGTTCAATGTTCTTCTCCACTTGTTGATGGCACTTTGTACTGCCAACTTGTTGGGAGTCTCATTTATCTGACTCATAGGAGACCTGACATCTCCTATGCTGTAGGCATGGTCTCTCGATTCATGCAGGAGCCCCATGAGTTGCACTGGAAAGCAGCCAAGCGGATCTTTCACTACATTCAAGGTTCTCATAGTTCTGGGATTCACTACGCAGCAGGTATTGAGCTTAATTTGGTGGGCTACACAGATTTGATTGGGCAGGTGATTCTGAGGATCACAAGTCTACTTCAGGGTATAGCTTCTCACTTGGGTCAGGTCCTATTTGTTGGTCGAGCAAAAAGAAGTTTTCTATTGCTCTATCTTCTACTGAGGCTGAGTATCGGGGGGCTATAAATGCCACCACTGAGGCCATTTGGCTTCAACATCTTCTCACTGAGTTTGGTATCTAGATTAGATGGCCATCAGTTATATTTTGTGATAACTAGAGTGCCATTCAAATCTCACAGAATCCAATTCATCATCAGTAGACCAAACACATAGAGGTCCACATGCACTACATTCGAGAGCTCATCCATGGTCATGTCATTGACCTTCGCTATTGTCCAACTTCCGAGAAAGTTGTTGATATCTTCACCAAACCCTTCACTGAGAGCAAGTTCCTTCATTTGCGAGCCTTGCTGGGGGTGCGGGATGCTTCATCTTTTGGGGGGGCCTCTTCCTCTCACTCAGAGTCCTGACTTTTTTGGGGGGGTCTCTTTTCTCTCTCTTTTGGGAAATCTTATGTACATGGGTACCTCATCAGGCTTGACTTTTCGGGACCCATTTCTACATCCACCTAAGCTTCTCTTATGGGGGGGTGTTAGTGTAGTTTTTTTATTTTTCCTATTTTGCTAGGTTTTTCCTACACTTTTAATAATCTTGCTTAGTTTAATAAAGCATGTCTTATTAGGTGAATGGTTGTGAGGTGTCACCTTCCTACATGTGAGCATCCATTAGCTATCTTGGGAAGATACTTTGTTGTCTTTAGTCCGATAGATGGTTGCTCCTCATTGGTTGGTGTTGCCACCTCCTCCCTCTTCCTAGCCTATATAAGCATGCTACTTGGCCTGTAATTGTATCTCTTGTTTTTGCATCCTCTTAATGCTATTTTGCTTCTAGCATTTGCATTACTCTCTTGGAGACTAACTCTATGTTGCTATTTTGATTTTGTATCGTTTGCATTCATAGTTTAGATATTTATTCTTTGCACTAGTTTTTTGGGTTATTAATCTTTTCAGATTCTAACACTTTTTAGGTCACTAAATATTTGCTTACTAATGCTATTGGCTTGTCTATGGAAGGAAAATCATGGAGGAAGCAGCCTAGAGTGGTGGATGAGATGAGCCTTAGAAACTTATTTCACTCCAATGAAGCCCCTATTCGTTTATGTGGTGGTTTTGCATGGGAGAAGCTTCTAGAACCATTTTCTATGTCATTATGTGATATGTTACCATGGAGGATAGACTCAAGGTCCATTATTACTACCACTATCCTATTCTTAACAATTTTCAAAACAAGGATTGTATTTCCTTCCCTTTTCTCCTATTACATTTTATATAAGACTTCATGTGGAATATTAGGAAGAAATGGGAGGAAGGTAGAAATTACTCTATTTATCATCAAGCTGTGATTTTCTACCTCTTTAAATTTTACAAAGGCCTTCATCCTCAAATCCCAAGCCTGAGCCCTACACCCCTAAAAATTATTGGTTACAGTTCTTCCCCCCCACCCCCACCAAACCAAAGATTGATGAGGACCCCACTATCCTATATATGAAAATCAAGAAGGAAAAATTTGAAATCCTAGATGTTGAGAATACTAGTACCACCTCTAGGAAGGGAATTAATAGGGCAAGAAAAAGGTTAGGAGATTAAAAAAAACCCTGACAAGACCTAGAATGTTTAAACCAAAATACTCTGGAAAGAATTTTGACCCTAGACCTAAATGCATGGCTACCAAAAGGAGTTATGGGGAGCAGGGGGAGGAAGAAATTGATAGCGAAGGTGAGAATGATGATGTCATGGGGGAGAGTCAAAATAGTCCCTTATCCTCTAAGGTTTCAAATACTTTCAAAACTAATACCTAAACCCCTAATTATGGGAAAGATGAGAATGTTGAAGAGCAAGGAATGGTCACTTCACTAATTAGGATGGGCAAGTTGGGTAGCCAAACCCATACAGAGGTCACTTGGGGAGATGGGGACCAAAAGGGTAAGGACTTGGAGGGATATCATACTCAATAGAAAGATGCCATGGTGAAAACAAATAATAAAGTGTAGGGAAATCTAGAGGTGGAGAAGCTTGAGAGGTCCATTGCCAACCTGGTCAAAAGGAATGTGGACCTAGGGGATAAGTTTGACAGGGTTTCCAATTTCTCAGTGTGTGTTATGCACTCGACGACCACTACCCTCTATCTCATGCAAACTAACAAGGATGGTGCAACCGATGACAAGGAGGTGAAGAATACTTTCTCTCTATATGACTTCTTAGCCAATGATTGGCTTTGCATACTCTTGGGTAATCTGAGGAACAAGTAATTGGTTACCTCCTATTGGTGTGCTTTCTGTTCATTATTTTGTTGATGGTAGTTTATTACTTGCTTGGCCTTTGGGCTCTTTTCATTTTTTTATACTAGACTAGTTTAATGGCCAACTTGTATATGATGGCCAAGTCTATGTATAGTGTTAAGACTTTTGTGGCTTTTGGCAGTACTTATTAATGTCGATAGGCATTCTACAATGACAGAAAGGATGAAGTGAGATGGTGTGAGTGTGTTAACATTAACTTTTATCTTTCTAGGTTAAATTTGACAACCATCTACAAGTCAAAATTATAAATTTAATTGTAAACAAAATATAGTTTTAAAAAAAATTAATAAACACCACATAAAATTTTTTTTTAAATTATAATGTTGGGAGATATAAATCTTTTTTGTTTTACAAATTAAAATAGAAAGCTTAAGTTAGAGAAAAAGTAAATGAAGATAAATGAAATATAAATAGTTTTAGGTGTAGCAAATTACATTTTAATCATTTTGTAGTGGATATATATCAGCATTTCTTTAGATAGATTTATTTAATATCAGGGGGTTGGGTAATCTCATGGAAATGACTTCCTACTAATCTCTGGTTAGTTTTTCTCGGTTATGGGTTAGCCCCCATTTTGGCTACTTCTTAATTTCAAAAACTAATAATACACCTTCAGTCATTAGTTTTCAAAATTAATTATTAAAAATCAAATATCATAAATTTAAAATAAAAAAATTGTTTTTAAAGTTAAACTATACTTTTCCAAATCAATTGCATAAAAATAATTAAAACTAACTATATGTTTAATTAAAAGTCATCACTAAATTTCCCCTTCTTAACCTAAATAATTAAAAATTTGGTAATATTTAATATAAATTTATTATTATTTTAATATTTCATTAATTAAATTAAACATTTTTAGATACACTTTAACATAAAATTTCAAAATTTTAATTTAGAAAGATTAAAAGTCGCTATTCTATTTTAAATATTTAAATTTTAAAAAATGATATTTTTCAATATAGAAAAATTTTAATTTCAAATAATTTCTTAATAAAAATAATTTCTAATTAATCATATAAATGCCATGATACAATTATAACTAACTTGGTTGTATCTTAGATTATTAATACTTTATTTAAATTAGAAGAATATTTTATATAATATTACTCATTAAAAATATAATTATAAGGATACCAAGTTAAAATGTGAAAATTTTGATCTTTCATATTCATAAAATAATTTGTACCATATTTGATAAATTTTAACCATACACTAGTCAATAACTCTCTTTCACATTATAAAAGTTATGATAATTTTATTTATTTATTAAATGGTCATACTAAAATCGTTCCTATAAGACCCTAAATATATAAATCAATGAACTTTAAGTAAAATAATTTTAGAAATTTTAGAAATTAAAAATTTCATAATTAAACATTACAAAACTAAAAATTAAAATTAAAAAGAAAAATACTTACCTCTAAATGGTTGAAATTGAAAAGAATAATCACTATCTAATTACATATAATTACAATAGTATTAACCTAGAACAAATACAATATTATTTCACTGAATAATCTAAAAATAATAATAATAAATAAAACTCCCTCAAATTAATTTAAAAGAAAAATGTTAAATATCAATTTTTCTTATGTCTTTGATGACTGAAACAGTTGTTTCTCCATTTGATAAGGGTTGCTGCCATTGAAAAGGGCCTGCACTTGTCGTGTTTATGTTAACAAAGATCTAAACTGGGGAACGACGATTTAGGAGTTTCAGTCAACATTCATTGGATTCCAAATTTTCTTCGTATCTGATTTAGGCAATTATATTCTATCCACATAAATTTAAGCGTATCCGGAAATCCAAACAATTGTGAATGCATGTGAAAGAAAAAGTTGGAGTCTGTGATGAAGATTGCAAGACTCAGTAAAGAAGTAGACATTTACAGAAGTAGATCGTCTTAAATATTTGTGTAGGACGAAAGCACAATGATGTTGAGTCTGAATTTTTTTTGGAATCATGAGAAGTTTTACACCAAGACTTCTCCCCTTCCCTTTCTTTTTTGCACACAACTTGAAGTCAAGGTCAATATCAACACTTCTAAAACTGTGTAATGGTGAACATGTTTGACAAGGCGAACATATTATAGTAGACATTTTTGAGTAGGTTTGAAGAGTTTCGGTCAATGCCAATGTCTCCATGACGCACTAGTATGTAGGGTGAGGAGATAGTTGATGTAGATGTAAATACACACCCTCCATATTTACTAATACAGATTATTCTTTAACTTCATCAATAAAGGGGAGGAGGGTCAATGCCTGCGACTAGACTGTGGCAGTTAAGATCTATAGTAATGCAGTTAGTATTTAATGCGTATCAGATTTGTATTCAATTAGCAATCACACTTATGTGTGCAATGGGCATGTCTAATAAGAAAAATGATCTATAGTAGCTGTTTAGGTTAACTTTATACACAGTTTACAATTTATAATTTGTATGCTCAAACTTGACAATTTGTTTGGTGAGCCTATGTAAGGGAGTGAAGATCTTAAAGCTAACATTTTGGCTTTCTCACATTTATAGAGCTCTCCGTAGAACTTGTAGAGTACAAGGTGTTCTTAAAGTACCATTTTTAAAAAACCACCCAAAATCTGCCACTAGCACTTCCAAATAGCTGCTCACCCAAAAAATAGTACTTCTTGCACAAATGGATCAATCAGCAACCAAGAAAACTAAAAAATAAACAAAAACAAATAGCTATTGGTGTTCACGGTGATTTATTTTGGCATGTTTGTATATTCGTACCAGGGAGGTTTTTGGGTAGTAATTGAGGGTGAAATGTAATGGTTAACATGGTGGCATTGCATACATGGGTGGCAACCAGCGTGTTTCCCCTAGTTGTGGAAGGTCAATTAGGAGAAAATCTCTCTCTCTCTCTCTCTCTCTCTCTCTCTCTCTCTCTCTCTCTATATATATATATATATATATATGTCTCCCTTTACTTCTTACTCTTCACATACATCTTGGTAGATATTGTACAAATATATAGTGATGTTTATTTTATTGGTATGTATGATGATGTCTATAGTAGTTACAAACTAATAGTTTTCCTATGAAAAAGTACTTATAATTTTAGATCTAATTATGCACACATTAAAATGGATATAATTACTTGGACAATTTGCACATGTGTGATTGGTCCTATGATCTTTGATACCCACTATTTTTTTAATTTCAATTACATCTAAAATAACAATATGTATACATTAAACCTTGAAGATCTATAATATTCAAAAAGGAGGTTTATGACTTTATAGATAATATGACAAACCCCTATGTAGATGAACTACCATTAAATATATGTATGACATTAATATCGTGATGTAAAACTAATGCATATGTGTAAAAAATATTTTGGAACAATATGACCAAATGCATTTTTAAGTATTTTATATATTCCTTTTAAGTACACAAAAGATGCAATAAGATGAAACATATTATTAACCCCCTTGAACCCCACTTGGAAAGGTAAGATCATACAAACCAAACTATACCAAAATGTTTCCCTCAGCCTATTATTTATTTTTGTCATATTTTGATTATTGTAAGTCTACAATTATTTTGTTTACCTTCCACATCCCTTCGGTGAACCCATTGTACACTAAGGTGTGATTGATAGTTATAGGTTTTTCATTTTACAAGAAGTATTCATCTACAAGAAGATGATATTAGAATCCTTCGATCTATTTGCCTTGTTTCCAAGGTTTGTATAAATTTACCTTTTATTGAAATTTGAGCTTCAGAATTTATTGAATTTAATGGAATGTAATGATAATAAATGATAGTTTAATATCGTCAATATATTTTATTTAATGAATGAATATTTGTAACTTTATTTAAACAATAAAAATTAGAATATGAAACATGATTCATATTATAGAATTTATGTGGCTTTTAAATATAGATTTATTGTGCAAACATTATGTATACATCATATTTTATGGAAAGTATATTTTAGATTTCTATGTTATTAGAAATATATTACTATGAGCATATCAATTGCACCTTAAACACTATCTTTTATTTATTATATTAATTAATTATTATAATATTTAATTTCCATGATTACAAATTTAAAAGATCCTCTATAGAGCCTTACAAATTTACTATAATATATTCCATTTCAACAATTCAATGTTTCTATATACTCTTTTATTACAATATACCCAACACCAATTGATACCACATGTAAAGAAACTGTAAAGAAAACATACAGTTGTTCGAAAACATAGAGTTAAGAGTAGTACTAAAATTTCCCATCAGCAAAGTGATGGCTCGCTGGACTCATTATTAAAGTAGTTTGCCGATACCCAAGGTCAGTTAATATTCTAACTAGTTACTGTTATTCAAGTCCTTACAATGTCCCCTCAAATCGAGTGGCCACTGGCTATCCAGCCACGAAAAAGGTTAACTTTTGTATTGTTTTTCACAGCTTTGAAAAAAACAATTCCAACTCTCCCTCCTTCGTATTGGAGACGATTCAGTGGACCTCTACAACGTTTCTGACAGTGCTTTCTTTAAAATTTATGTGCTCTGGAGCCATATATATGTACATCAGCAACCCCACAAAAGAAAAGTATAGTTGAATAGTCATAGTCATCTTCAGAAAAACAGCTGTCATGACATGAAGTCACGCAGAAGACCTGTTAAAACCCATGGCATAACCTTCGATTTGAAGGTGTTGGACCACAAGCCGGCTCTTATAAAGTTAAGAGAGTTGTAAGGGTTTACACTCGCATAAAAATCGAAGTTCGATTTGCATTGCTATTCAGTTCTAATCTCTTTTAAGTCCAGAGTCTCAGTAACAAACTTAAGATGGCTGAGGGATTTGCTGTTGAGATTGCAAGTGCTGTGCTTTGGAAGCTTGGCGAGATTGTATTGAATGAGGCGTCGCTGGTGCTCCACTTCAGAGATGACTTCATTTGGTTGCAGACCAGCCTCACTGACATTTCTGGTTATCTGCGAGCTGCTGAAGACCAACAAACCCCGCTCAGTGCTTCTGTCAAGCGATGGCTCTCGGAAGTGAGCGACATTGCTCTTGATGCAGAAGATGTTGTTGATGAGTGTCGTGCTGAGCCTTTGTACAGAAAGCCCAGTCAATATTCCTGTGTTTACAATTGCAGTCAATTGGGATTTCGATATAAGATGGGGAAGAGGATCAAAGATCTGAAAGGCAGGTTGAGCTCTGCTATGCAAAAGGCAGAGGAGCTCAATCTTGTTCGTCAGGTGATGAATTCGAATCAGGCTTCAAGTAGTACTTGTGATTCCGAAAGAGAGAGAGGAGTGACAGGGTGGAGGGCGTTGGAGGAAGATTCCCGAGCAGTGGGTGTGGAGCAGAAGGTGGAGGAGATACTCAGATTGTTAGATGATCCTCAAATTGGCGTTGTTGCCGTCGTTGGTATGGGCGGCCTGGGGAAGACTTTTCTTCTGAAGAAGGCCTACGGGAGAGTTAAAGGTAGGTATGACCATTCTGCCTGGATCTCTGTTTCGCAGACTTATTTGCTTAGAAATTTACAGTCTGACTTGGCCTCCAACATCGGATTACAAATGCCCGATAACATTTCTGATTTCAGAGCAGCTGAATTGGTACAAGGTCATGTACATGGCAAAACATATCTTACTTTCCTGCACTTTCTTATCCTGATGATGGATCATGTAGTGTGATCCGAAACGTTGATGAAATAAACAAACACAATCGAATCCAGAAAACTTAGTACTCTACATATGGATTGTAGAAATCTGTTACTGTTAAATGGCAAAACATGTTTGATTGTTCTTGATGATGTGTGGAAGAGTAGTATCGATGGTGACTTGATATCAAGACTTGGTCTTCCCACTGGAAGAAATAATCAATGTAAAATTGTTGTAACCACCAGAAGCAGAGATGTTGCTGTAAAGATGAATGCCTACCAGTATGAAATGCAACATCTTTCCAAAAAGGATAACTGGAAGCTGTTTTGCCTTTTTGCTTTTCCAGATTTTCAGGAAAATAGGCCGCCTACGAAACTGGAAAGCGTGGCCCTTCAAGTCACAGAAAAATGCGGAAGGTTGCCGCTGGCCGTTAAGACAGTTGCGGCATCCATGGCCAACTGTTTGGACTTACAAGTGTGGCAGTCAAAATTGAGGAAATTAAAAGATGCAGCAGGGGCAGAGGACTCTGTTATGCAAATTCTCAATCTGAGTTACCTCTCTCTTCCTCCGCATCTAAAAGCTTGTTTTTCTTATTTGTCTTTCTTCCCCGAGGACACACAAATATCTTTTTCCAGACTCAAATTTAAGACACAGATAAGTCAGGAATATTTGATATATTTGTGGATAACTGAAGGGCTTATTCCACAAAAAAAGGACACAGACCAGTATGATAGTGCGTTGATTCACTTACGACAACTCCAAAATATATGTTTGTTGGATGCAGATGGACCCGACGCATTTTACAAAATTCACGACTTTTTTCTTGATTTGCTTATTAAAATAAGTAGAGAGCAGAAGTGTGAGTTTGATCTTCCAGCGAATAAAACAAGGTGTCGCAGGTTATTATTGCCGAAAAAAGGTATAAGTAGTAATTTAATTTCAGAGAGCTGTCTTCATCACTAGCGGTTTCTTCGCACTCTTTCATTCTCCCAGAATCCAGAAATCTCATGTATTCCAGAACACTTGTTTGATCGTCTCAGAGTACTCTGGGTTCTCGACTTGAGCGGCACTGCAATCTCTACACTACCAAAATGTGTTGGGGAATTGAAGCTTCTTAAGTGTTAATTATTGTTAGTTGGACAGCTGTTATTTCTGATCCAGAAATAGCAGCATTATTTATGGGTAGCTTGGACAGCTGTTCGTCCTTATCTATGAATAGCGGTTGTATTTATGGGTGGTTTGGACAGCTGTTTGTCCACTTGTCAAAAATTAGTAAATGGCTATTATTTACTAATTTTAGTGATTCCTTTTGGACACTTTGCAACCAATTCTATTATTGGCTGTCGAGTTGTCTTAATCTCAGTCGTTGGTTAGATTTAATCTCAGTCGTTAGTTTACTAACAGGAGTAGTATAGAAAGGGGTCATTGGGTCATTTGGATGTGAAGCTTTTGGAGAAGCAGTTTGCAGTGTTAGCAAACAGTCTTGCAGTGTTAGCAAGGGCGCAGTGTTAGCGCAGGGATAGAAGCTTTGGTGAAGCAGTTTGCAGTGTTAGCAAACAGTCTTGCAGTGTTAGCAAGGGCACAGGAAGAAGCTTTGGAGAAGCAGTTTGCAGTGTTAGCGCAGGGATAGCAGTGGGGAATATCAGCGGGAGAAATTAGGAGGTTGTCGGAGTTCTGCCAGTATGAGGCAAGGAATTTTGTATCTCTTGATTTGCTGAAGTTTAATATAATTTCTCATCTGTAGAATTGGTTTTCCCTTAGGGGTTTTTCCAGGGACAATTTGTCCGAAAATATTGTGTTGATTCTGTTGCGCATTTCTTTCCATATTTTAAGTGAAGTTGCACTTGTGTTATTTTTCGATATTAGCTGAGAATTTGTTTTCAGCAGTTTAATAATCGTTTACGATAGGAGATTAATAATCAGTGACTGCAATAATTTGATTTTTCACATGGTATCAGAGCATTGTTAAGGGTAGAAGAGTTTTGCCCTAGGAAAGAAATTTTGATCTCTTTAGATTTATTATTGCTTTAAACCCTTGAGATGGCTTTAGCTGGTTTGAGAGATCAGGATAGATTGGATGGTGCCTCAAATTTTGGTGTTTGGAAGGCCAGAATTTCTTTATTGTTGGAAGAGAATGGTATCAAAGATTATGCTACCAGTGGTGTACCTATACCAACGGATGCAACACAGCTTGCAGCATATAGGAAGGACGATGCCAAAGCGAGGAGGATTATCCTTAATGGTGTCAAGGATCATATTGTTCCACATATCTCGGAGCTAGATACAGTAAAGAAGATGTGGGACGCCATTCTAAATCTGTACCAGAATGCTACCACTAACAGGAAGTTGATTCTCAGAGAGAAGCTAAAGAATACCCGGATGAATCAGGGAGAAGACGTCATAAGTTACCTCACCAGGCTCAGACTTGTCAAGGATGAGTTAGCAGCTGTTGGAGATAGCCCTAGTAATGATGAGCTAGTGAGAATAGCCCTAAATGGGTTTACTAAAAAATGGAGTTTCTTTGTTCAAGTTGTCAGTGGACGAGATACTTTACCGAGTTGGGATCAACTATGGACTGATTTCACTCAGGAGGAGTTTAGACTAAGTCTTGTCAATGGGGCCAACAAGAGTCAGAAAAATGAGGTGGAACAAGAGAACGTTGCCCTAGCGGGTAAAGGGAAAGCAAAGAAGGGATCTAGCAAAGGATCAAATTCACAAAGTGAAAAGATGAAGGATTTAGGACTTATGCACTACTTTCTAGGCATGGAAGTGTGGCAGACAGATGGGGAGATTTTCCTTGGTCAAGGGAAATATTGCATTGAAATCTTGAAGAAATTCGGGATGGAGGATTGCAAAGCCATGTCTACACCCATGATCACGAATTGGAGGAAGGTAGATACATCTAAGGAGAAAGATGTAGATCCCACTTTATATAGACAGTTGATTGGTTCGCTTATGTATTTGGTCAACACTAGACCAGATGTAGCATTTGCAGTAAACTCTCTTAGTCAGTTCATGGTTGAACCAAAGAGAATGCATTGGATGGCGGCTAAGCATGTGCTACGTTACTTGTGTGGTACAGTCGAGTATGGGATCAGATATGTTCGAGGTGAAGGTATCAGGTTGATAGGCTATACTGACGCAGATTGGGCAGGAAGTACAACAGACAAAAGGAGCACTTCAGGGTGTTGTTTCAGCTTGTGATCAGGAGTTGTATCTTGGTTCAGCAGGAAGCAGAAGTCTGTGGCTCTAAGTTTAGCAGAAGCAGAATACATAGCAGCTAGCATGGCGACATATGAAGCTATATGGCTTCGGAAGTTGTTAGTAGTCTTGTTTGGTCAGAAGATTGAGACTACTGTGATACATTGTGACAATCAGAGTTGCATCAAGTTGTATGAAAATTCAGTGTTTCATGATAGGTCTAAACATATAAATATCAGATATCACTTCATCAGAGATTGTGTACAAAGGGGAGTTGTTCGACTACAATACATACCTATAGATGAGCAGGTAGCAGACATTCTGACGAAGGCTTTGGGAAAGGCCAAATTTATCTTCTTCAGAGATAAGATGGGTGTCATGCAGAACAGCTTACTCGCTAAGAGGGAGTGTTAATTATTGTTAGTTGGACAGCTGTTCGTCCTTATCTATGAATAGCAGTTGTATTTATGGGTGGTTTGGACAGCTGTTTGTCCACTTGCCAAAAATTAGTAAATAGTTATTATTTACTAATTTTAGTGATTCCTTTTGGACACTTTGCAACCAATTCTATTATTGGTTGTCGAGTTGTCTTAATCTCAGCCGTTGGTTAGATTTAATCTCGGTCGTTGGTTTACCGACAGGAGTAGTATAGAAAGGGGTCATTGGGTCATTTGGATGTGAAGCTTTTGGAGAAGCAGTTTGCAGTGTTAGCAAACAGTCTTGCAGTGTTAGCAAGGGCACAGTGTTAGCGCAGGGATAGAAGCTTTGGTGAAGCAGTTTGCAGTGTTAGCAAACAGTCTTGCAGTGTTAGCAAGGGCACAGGAAGAAGCTTTGGAGAAGCAGTTTGCAGTATTAGCAAACAGTCTTGCAGTGTTAGCAAGGGCACAGGAAGAAGCTTTGGAGAAGCAGTTTGCAGTGTTAGCAAACAGTCTTGCAGTGTTAGCAAGAGCGCAGTGTTAGTGCAGGGATAGCAGTGGGGAATATCAGCGGGAGAAATTAGGAGGTTGTCGGAGTTCTGCCAGTGTGAGGCAAGGAATTTTGTATCTCTTGACTTGCTGAAGTTTAATATAATTCCTCATCTGTAGAACTGGTTTTCCCTTAGGGATTTTTCCAGGGACAATTTGTCCGAAAATATTGTATTGATTCTGTTGCGCATTTCTTTCCATATTTTAAGTGAAGTTGCAGTTGTGTTATTTTTCGATATTAGCTGAGAATTTGTTTTCAGCAGTTTAATAATCGTTTACGATAGGAGATTAATAATCAGTGACTGCAATAGTTTGATTTTTCACATTAAGGTTCTCAATTTGTCGCATACAAATATAAGGGAGGTGCCAGATTGTGTCAGAAGCCTCAAAAGTCTTGAGTATCTTGATGTTTCTGATTGCACTAGCATACAGCAATATGTACCTGATTGGATAGGTGAGCTCAAATCTCTCTGCCATCTTGATCTACGTGGCCCAGACACACTTCGCAACTATCAAATGCCCAAGGGAATGTCAAGTCTCATGAGACTAAGGACACTGAGATCAAGGCCCTTTGCTCTGTCTCTTGAAAATAATGAATTCATAAATGTTAAAGAGGTCGGCAATATGATCAATCTTCAGTAGATAAATTTTTCTTTCGAAGATGCTGGTGTGCTGAGAAGTCTAGAAGATGGAGTCCTTGAGCGTCTTGTGAAAATGAGAATCCTGGGAGTAGAGAATGGAATTCCTGCAAGAGAGGGTGATACAGAAGAATCCAATCTTCTTCCAGCATTCCCTGAGAAATTGAGCGTTATGAAAGACCTTCGATTCCTTGGGCTCATTCGTTTCTCTGTGCCAGGTTGGATATGTGGTATGGTAAATCTGACAGAGCTTACATTGCGAAACTGCAGTGATTATGCGTTGCTTCAAAACATGCCCAACTTAAATACATTGGCGTTATATGAGGATTCAAGATCCATAGAATTGCCGAAGAGCTTTGGCGAGAGCGGAGGATTTCCTAAGCTGACTAGGCTATGGATACTTGATTTCTCTGTTTTAGAGGAGTTTCCGACATTGGAAGGGGGAGCAATGCAATGTCTTGAACATTTAAATATAAAAAATTGTCCACGTTTGACGAATGTTTCGGAGGGATTGGAAAGGTTGAGGAGACTAAAATACATAATAGTGAGGCAGGTGACTGGTGAGTTAACGGAAAGATTAAGAGAAGGTGGAGAAGATTGGAAGAAAATCAAAGCTCAAAATTCCAACGTTCAGATTATCTGTAGTTCTCTCTAAGTTTACATTTAGGATGCATGTTTTCAGAAGCTTTTCAGGCCAGACTAGGTGTGTACACTTCATTATGACAAAGAAAGTGTTCGGCTTTGTTTTTTTTTTTTTTTAAATTATGGAGTTGTACATTTCGTCTTTAGTAATTGTTAAATTTGATTGTTTGTATCAATAAGTGTTTACCTCGGATTAATCTTTTCATGGATGCTGTTGAATGCTTAAGAAAACAAGAGCTCTGAAAGAACTGGAGTCCTGCCTTTTGCAAAGAAGAGAAGGTTGTGTTTTTTTCTTTAGTTAAAGCTTGGTGATTGAATGCTAAAGAGACAACCAAAATGTCCTTGCCTTGTCCAATTTAGTAATGAAAAAGCTATTTTGCAGCAACACAAAATCTTTTGTTTTAAAATTATTTTATGAAAGAATTAATTTTTAATTATAATAAGTTAATAAAGTTTATTTAGTTATGAACCTTAGAAACTTAAGATGTATGGTACTTTCTTAATATTGGTTGATCCAACAAGATTAACAATTTATTTCATTAAACTGAAAAAAATGTGCTACTGTTTTAAATATAATAATAAGTAAATTTAAATTGTAGAATTATTTCTTTAATACTAAAATAATTAAGAATAATGTGGTTAGAAAGTAGATAAAATAAATAGAAATTTTATTTGTAATATATATTAAAAATTACAAAATATTCATTTTTTTAAAATATTATCAAAATATTAAAATACTTTTAAAATGTCATTACAAATCATTATCTACTTAAAAATTATTAATATTTTGTTTATACCTAATACTAAAAGTTATAATATTTTTTCACATTATGTACAATAAAATCATTTTTTTATATATTACATGTGTTATAATATAATAATCATTTAATACATCTAAAAAGAAACTTTTTAAAATATATTATTAACCTTTGATATGTTATATTGCATATTTTATTAATCTTATGTTTTGTATTGATTAATTTATTGAAAAACTTTTTAAAAAAATTGAAAAAAAAAAAATTTTAAAATTTAAAAATATTTGCATGAAAACATTGGCCATGTCGTGCTTTAGATCTTCTATTTCAGCATGACTGGTTCAAATCCTTTTTTAAAAATATAATAATTATAATAATAAAATATGATATTAATGAGTAAAGTGTTAAAAAGTTGAATCAAAATATACTACAAGATATTATTAACATCAAAACACTTTGAAAAATATCCTTTTCAACATTCAAACATTTATTATTATTGATACTCCACTCAAGAGCCGAATAGACAAGAATAGGGTTAGTCTATAAAAGTTTGTGATTTTTTAGTTCAAGCCTCCTCGTTAGGTAGGAACCAGGCTAGAAGTCACTCTGATGCACAATTTGTCACAATGATCACCAAGTCTCTAGTGCAATAACTCCTATTTTTTTCCCAACGAACACTTATCCATGTGATTAGAGGCATTATTTTCACTATATGCCTTTACTTCTATTTTCATTTAGATGAATTTTCTTGTGCAATTGATGATGCTCTATTTTTCTGTAGCTTCATATCATTTTCAATTTGATTTTCTTAGGATGTCTTCTTGATAGAATTGTGCTTCTTGGCAGAAAGTAGGGGCTCTTAATTAGATACTTTTCCAATTTGAACTGTTTCAACAATCATCCCATTCTCAATAAGATTTGGAGCTTTTGTTAGGAATGGGCGCATTTCTCATTTTATCCATAATTGGAGATAATTGTTAGCATTAATATCTTTCAATATACCTTTAGGAACATGCAAAATCTAGCTAGGAGATTTGCAAAGCCTACATATTTCTCCATTGCAAAGTAGTGCAAATGTCTTTATTCGAGTAGTTGCCCTTGCACTAAAGTGGTTGAATGCCCATCACCCTCCTATAAACACAAAATCATAACAGTTGCCAGTGTTGTGATTGTTGTTGTTGCTACTTTGGTCGTAGTTTTTGGTATCATTTGCATTTCGTTGTTGCAGAAGGATCGACTTGGTTGGAGCATAGTAATTGAATGTGGTGGTTTTGCTAATGGTTTTTAGGATTTCAACTAGCTAAAATTGATGCCAAACCAATGCCTTTGATGCAAATGAATCCTTCTGAGCTTTAGGCTTTGTTTGAGTCTTGAAATTTTCTTTACCTAGCATCTACAGATTCACAATTCATCTTCATAATTCATCAAGAAAATTCATGAGTTAAAACAAGTCCAGCATCAATCTCTCAATATTCCAGCTTTTGGACAAAGTAGGAAAATTCTAGACAAGAAGGCAAAAAGAAAATTAGCTTTTTTTAATTGAAAAAAAAAACCCTTGGCTAAATTGGGAGTAGCCAATAGAAAAATAGAAATAATGATTATAAAAATATTTTAAAAATAAAACAACTTTTAAACCTTAGTACTTGAATTATTTTTGATAGAAAAATTAATTAGAATCGATCATCTGGGAACATTAGCTCCCTGCCTATAAATAGGTAGGGACTGATAAGAGCTCTTGGTGAGTTAGAGTCCCTGCCTTTTGACCATGAAGTTAGAATAAATTGAGAGGGCTTGAGAGAATAAAATAAATAGTATACTAAATGGAAGAAAGTAAATACAAGGTAGATGCAGGAATGACAAAGAGATTAATAAGATTTGAATTTTGACATATGTACTGAAAATTGATAAGGATAAAAACACTTTAAATAGTTCTATATTTTAACATAGTAATTAAATGTTGAATAATATAGTGTCAAATTAATTGATATATTATAAATGTATAAATGTAAAATTAAAAAACTAAATCTAAATTCCAAAAGTAAAGTTATATATTCAATATTGTTAATTCATCTTTATTAATTTCTCATACCTGCATTGCATAGTAGTCTACTGGTCACTTCAACTAGGTGATTGAAGTGGCAATTTTGGATGTCAGATGCAGAAGAAATTAGATTATTAAGAATTAACACAAAACTACTTCAATTTAAAAGATGTCATATCTTATAAGTATTCTTATCCCTAAAGTTAATATTCAATTCAAAACTCCAAAATGTTCACTTGAGCACCCAAATGTTGAGGGAAAATTTGTTCTCCTGCAAGACAATCACAAACCCATCCTCCTTGTTGGTAGGCAAAGTAGACCAGAAATCATGTTGAGTGGAAAGAAGCGATGGTTTATGCTTAGGTAGAGTCTCGCAAGCACTTAAACATGGCTATTGTTAATTTGGAAAAGATCAACGTCGATAATAGAAGCACTTCCATGGAAATCCTAGAGCTTCAAGTTGTAATTTTTTTTTGAATTTTTTGAATTAAAAAATAGCTAAACCCTAACAAAATTAGATTTGTCCAATCAAAAAGTAGAAATTATTTTCTAAACAATATTTAAAAAATAAACCTGTCAAAAAGTTCTTTAGATCATAAAATTTTGTCAGTTTGAAAATTAATTATAGGGGGCTCTAATGAAAACGTTAGTTCCCAACCTATATATAGGTAGGGACTAATTAAAGCATCTCCCTAATGTTTCTAGCTATTTTGGTTTTATTTCTATATTTTTAGAATATTTTCTTTGACTCTCCATCATTTTACTATTGGTTTTATTATTTTCTTTATTTCCAAACTTTTAATGGTAGCAATGAGGAATGAATTGTAAAAAAAATATTTCTAAGTTTCCAATGTTTCTAAAATATCTTTATAAACTTTTATTAAGTCTTTACATAATCTAAAGTCTTTTAGAGAAAAATGGCTCTAGGTAACATAGAGCAACTCCAAGCTTCTGCCACCACCATAAATTCTAATTTTATTTATTATTATATTATAAAATTTATGCTATTATATATTTTTACATTGTAGGAATTTCTTATATGGGGAGTGTTTGAGCTAATTTCTTGGATCAACCATGAGTCGACAAGTACCATATAGAGTCTTCTGGGAGATAGCAGGTATGGATGTGTACGTCTATTTAACTTTTATGCAATTAAGTTATAAAATTTTATTGTTAAGTTTTATTTTTCAATTCGCTGAAGTTTAAATTCAATTTGTCTATATTTTCAATTTAATTCAAACTTTCAGGTGTTAATAGAAAAAACATGCATGGTTGTAAGAGGATAGAAAAGACATGTTCCTTACATTCAATCATGAGTATAGATAATTGCAATTGGACATTGAAGACAAGAGAATACTCATTTTTTTGTGATAGTTGCATTGATGAAGACTATGAAAAATGCATTAATCAAACACGTGGATATATAGGTGCATGGATTTCAGTACCACTTGATCTTAGCAATACATTTGCTAAAGATGATGAAAATTTTGATGATATTCCATTGATTTCTAATGATTATAATCATATTTCTGGATTGGTAAAAGTGGGTGAGTATCATAAAAATTAATCTCAACTTGTTAATTAATTATCAATTGATTTCAACTGTGTTATATATATTGTACACATACATTCATGTATACTTGTTATGTAGGAGATGTCTTTGTAGTGATTGTTGAGCCTGGAAATCATGAAGGTGTCAGTTATTATTTATTGTGATGTACTGTAGAGAGGACAAAGTTATATGACCCTGAAGAAAGTGATGGAATTTTGTTCCCCATAGGTAAATTATACATATACATGTATGCACATACATACATACATACATACATACATACATACATACATACATACATATATATATATATATATATAGGTAACTTTATATCTATCAAATTTTAAAATACTTAAATTTGTGGTGCAGGTTCTGTTGTGATAGAGGGATCATATTTGAAGCAAGACAAAATAGTCCAACATGGAATACACTTTGTTGATTATCAACTTGACAACAAGGTTTTACAATATAGCCACTTGGTCATTGCTACCGGGCTTTGTCTACATCCAGTCAAACTTAAGCATATATGTCGCAAGTGGAGATTAGATAGTGAAGATCATGAAAAGATATTACATGTTATAAGTGTACATCATGGTTGATTAGACCTTTGAGATTTATATTATAATAATTTGAATATCAACTTTGATGAAATGTGTTTTTAATTATATGATCATAGTCTTAGTTATCATTAGTTTATTAAAACACTATAATATTAATTGTACTATGGATGAATTTAATAATTTAACAACAAGTGATATTTAAATACACTAGAAGTTAGTCCGAACTTACACAATTTCATTATCTATATAGATATGTATCAAAGAAAAATTAATATGTTACAATTCTTAAATATCAACTTCTTTTCAAACTATTGAATTTCATCTTGAATTAAATGTGTCTTGAATTGTACGATCATAAGTTCTTAATTATCATTAGTTTATTAAAAAACTATATAATTTAATAATTTAAATTAATTGTACCACATGGATGAATTTAATAATTTAACAACTTGATATAAATAGGCTTTAAGTTAGTTCAAACTTACACAATCATTATCTCTAGATTTATATCAAAAATAATTTAATATCTTACAATTCTTAAATAACAAGTTCTTTTCAAACTATTGAATTTCATCTTGAATTAAATGTGTTTTTAATTGTACGATCATAAGTTCTTAATTATCAAATTTAGTTTATTAAAAAACTATATAATTTAATAATTTAAATTAATTGTACCATGGATGAATTTAATAATTTAAATTCATTTATTAACTTTTTTTCAAACTAGATTGAATTTCATAAGCGAAAATTATACGTGTTTTTAAAATTGTAAGATTATAAGTTCATAGTTATCAATTAGGTCGGTTTATTAAAAAACTATATATTTTAATGTTACTTTATTACATCTACGGTCATGTACTCTTAAAGTTTAAATTGGTTTAAATTAATATGTTTTTTTAATATTATATTTTGTAAAAATTTTCTAAAATAATGTATTGGCTTACCTAATTAACATATTTTTATCCACATAAAACTAATATTTATCTTTAGTGGGTTAGTAATTGATAATTTAAGAAATATGTATCTTTCTAACTTCCTACTAATTGATAATTGATATACATGTACATACATCTCAAGATCATGTTCTATAGCTATAACACAAAAAAAATACACATATGTACACATATACATGTCTCAAGAATAAACATCTACAGATCTAATATATCTCTGTGTATCTGAAATGCAAACTGTAAATCTTGAATAAATACACGTATGTAGAAAAATAAAAAAAGTCATATATGCGTGCATGTGATTGTATCTAACTACTGAAATACTCAATAATCAAATAAATAGTGAAAGTACATGTATGTCATCAAGGAATTGAAATACAAATGTGTACATGTAAACTGGACCTCCAATAAATAAATGCGTCAAAAAATATATAAATCTGATCTACTACTAGAGGGACCCCTCAAGACGCATACGAACAGAATGACCCTCTGATTGAGTCTCTTGTACATCCTCTCGCTGAGGCGTATCAACCAAGCCCTACAAATATATATACATATATACATACATGTGTTAGAGTTCTATCTTTAAAACATACATATATACATACGTGCATCATGTATATGTACATTCAAATTAAATATGAACTTGCATATATATATATATATATATATACATATACATATATATACATATATACATATACATATATATACATATATACATATACATATATATACATATATATACATATATACATATACATATATATATATATACATATAGATATATATATATATATGTATGTATATATGTATGTATGTATGTATGTATGTATATATACATACATACATACATACATACATATATATATGTATATATATATATATATATAGTTTTCAAAATATTTAAATTACTTTAAACAAACTATTTAAAACTCAAGTACCTGAGCACTAGTAGGTGCCTCAATAGAATCATCTCTCTCATGTACATGATGCCCTGAACCAATAGTATGTGTAACCATGTGCCTGGATGATTTATTATGAGTTAAAGATTAAATTAAATATCTACATATATATCTGAACTAAATTTTTCAATAAATGAACATATTTTTTAATTTCATATATATTTAAAATTAAAAATAAATTATATATGTACCAAGGTCTGCGAAGGTGGAGGATGATCAGCAGACTCCATCGTATCATCTACTGATGCACCTGAGCCTGAAACTCCATGTCCAACTGCTAGTAAATCTGAGTGAAGTGGACTGTGTAACTGGCTGGGTAATGGTCTAGAATCAGTGTTGTCAGGTCCAAACAACAGGTCCATGTACAATGAAATACCTAGGCTCAAACTAGTATCAATCTCAAACAGGCCTCACAACTGCTCACCAAAACCATCAAGACCCTTAGCTGTGATATGGACATCTCCAACTTGTATGCTTGAGTAATCTGTAGAGTGTCGTGAGCCTGGTGCTGAATGCTATGAGCTACGCACAGGTGTATCATCTGTCACTGGTGTGGCGGCCTATGTCTGTGGAACTATGTCGGGGCTCTGATGCTATCTAACAACATCCATCACTAAGTGTACTAGAATCCTTTGTGTATTGGAAATATAGCTAGTAAAGTGTAACATATCCTCCAAAAAATATAGTGCCATATCCATATCTGTTTGTTGTCCTGAAAGACCATGAATATCACGTGGCAGTGGTAGCCCAACAACTCTATATGCATCATCAGAGGAGGCACCTGAAGTGCTACTAGATTCCTATGAAGATGGTCGACCAAGTGGACGAGGATGTCAACTATAAAGATAACGACCAATAGAATTTAATGTGATACTAGCTGCTGTAGATGCAATGTGCCCAATAGTGTTAATTTCTTCCCTCTGGGAAGCAATGATGACTCTATCTGTAATAAGCACATGTGTAGGAGTCACAGGAGGCATCCTCGGTCTAACAAACTATCTAAGATCTGTAGGTGGCAGACAATCTACACTGTAGTACTGGTCACGATCTGCGATCTAACCACACCCTTGTCTGCAATAATCAGGAATATCCAAGTAGTTGATGTTGAGCCCTATACGAAACTCAACATACAACTGTTGTGCAAAATAAAGGGGTATCTGGTCATTATTAGGATAACAACCATGTGCAACTAAAAATTGTGGATAGATCATGCTAGCAATAATATGGTCTCTACATCATGTGACTCTGTAGCCTCTCACCCTACCTTGTGTTCCCTCATATGCTAGAAATAGCTCTCTCTAGATGACGTATTTGAGGGCTACCCTCTTGACATCATCGAACGATGCATTTCTTGAAACCTCAGCCCTAAGCTCCCTAGATATGGAAGCTAATATGGTAGGAGTAAATGAATGGTGAGCTCTAAACCTAGCTGTCAAATCCTGTAAACTCCTACATATCGTAGTACATATGTCTCTATAAAGACCATCATCAAAGGTCAATATAGAGTGTTGCAATCTAGCAACCTCCTGCTCTGAAAATGAAAATAAAGCATCGATATTGATGCATGGAGGTGGTTCAGCAGGACCTCCAGGAGGAGTTGTAGGTGCAGCCTGACCTAGAATAGGAACTGCACCAGGAGCCACGGTAAAACCTACACCACCAGGAGCCACACGAGGAGCCAGAACATGAGCTACATGATGAGCCCTATGTCGAGGTACACGATGAGCCCCACTAGAAGTTGTAGCATGAGCCCCACCACAAGCTGCTCGAGGAGCCAGATCAAGAACTGCATCAGGCGCTGCAATAGGAACCACATCAACCTATGCTGCAGTAGGAGATGCAATAGGAACTACATCAGGTGCTGCACTAGGAGTTGCATCAAGCTGATCATGTGAAGCCATATCTATAGAAATGTATGAAGAGCTAAACTGCCTGCTATACACAACTTTTTATTTTTAAAATTAAAAATTATACACATGTAATTGAACATACATCACACATCATAGACCTAGATTAATTTGCATATAAGTATAAAATAACTTTAAAGTTGAGAGTTTAGTTATGGTTAGAGTTAATTTATTGTTCTAGGATTTTATTATACTTTGGGGGGTATTATTAGAGAATTCAATTAAAGGGTAATAAATTATTTATATTACTCTTAAATGATAATGTTTCGAGGTTTAGGTTTCAAGTTGGGTTACATATATATCATTTAAAATAAGGGTCATACTTCATGTATGTACATGTGTTTGAATGTATGTGCATGTATCTCAAATGCAATTTTTAACAATTTAGGATTAGGGTCAACTTGTTTTAATTTTATGTAAGTTAGGCCTCAATTAGGTTTTGAAATAGGGTTTTAGTGTAATTAGGCTCAATTTTAGGGTAAGATTTAAGACCTTATGACATTGTTAGGGTTTACACAAACTTACATAATTTCTAGCATTAAATTTAGAGGTTAATATTAAGGTCCATGGTTAAGAATTTAGGATAAGGGAACTTAGCATATGAAGTTTATGATTTGATTCAAGATTATGATTTAGGGTATTTATTATCATTTATAATCTTGGGTTTAGAAATTAAATTTTAAGATCAAGGTTAGGGTTAGGGTTTGGATGTACATGTATGTTATATTCATACCTAAATATGCAAATTAATCTACATTCTTATATATGTATAATTTAGGATCTCCCCTTAAGACATGTCATTGAATTATATAGTTAATTATATACTTCTAATTATTAAGACATTAAAAATAATAACATATGTACATTTAAACATGAATATTGAAAACATATGTATGCATGTCTATATCTAACACATAAACATATTTACATGTACATTTATGAAATAAAATATACATTTTAATCTACATTCTTATGTATAATTTAGGATCTCCCCTTAAGACATGTGTTATTAAATATAGTTAACTACACTTAGTTATAAGATAAATTAAGATCAATAGTTAACATATACACAAATTATACATATAAAAATGTGAATTTATTAAAAACATTTACATACATCTACTTTTAACAATGAACAAATATACATGTACATTTATGTTCAAAATAAAAAATTATACATTCTAATCTATAGTTTTACATGTACAATTTAGGATCTAGACCCTTAAGATATGTCATTTAATTAAAATTCTAGATTAAGACATTAAAGTGAATTTGACATATATACATAAACATTAATATCGAAAACATAAATGTCTACATTTAACATATATATATATATATATATATATATATATATATATATAGAGTTTTCTAAAATTTATATTATTATAAATTTTGTAATGTTTTTCTAATTTTTTCTAATATTTTTCTAAATTTGTTTTCTAAATTTTATTTTTTTATTTTTTATTTTTTTAAAGAGGGGTAAATGCTTTGACCTGGAGCTATGAACCAGTAAGGCCACAAACGGGGGACCTCATCCCCATGAGATTTGAACCTTGATGGCAAGGATAACGACGCAACAATGCAACCATCACAAAATGCCACTATTGGCTTTCTAAATTTTATATTATTATAAATTTTTTAATATTTTTCTAATTTTTTTATAAAAAATTTCTAAAATTTATATTACTATAAATTTTCTAACGTTTTTTTAATGTTTTTTCTAATTTTTTTTCTAAAATTTATATTAAATTATAAATTTTCTAATGTTTTTGTAATGTTATTTCTAAATTTGTTTTCTAAATTTTATAATGTTTTTTTAAATTTTTTTTATAAATTTTACATTAAATTATAAATTTTCTAATGTTTTTCTAAATTTTTATTTTTATTTATTTTTAATATTCTTTCTAAATTTTATATTAAATTATAAATTCTCTAATATTTTTGTAATTTTTTTTCTAAATTTGTTTTCTAAATTTTCTAATATTTTTGTAATACTATTTTTTAAATTTTCTAAATTTTTTAATGCTTTTTCTAAATTTCTAATTTTTAAAAATATTTTTCCTAAATTTTCTAATATTTTTGTTATGTTTTTTTCTAAATTTTCTAATTTTTTTTTTAATAAATTTTCTAATATTTATTTAATTTTTTTTAGTTTTTTACTAAATTTATTTTCTAAATTTTATATTAAATTATAAATTCTCTAATATTTTTGTAATGTTTTTTTTAAATTTGTTTTCTAATTTTTTTCCTAAATTTTATATTATAATTTTCCTACTATTTTTCCTAATGTTTTCTAAAATTGTTTTCTAATGTTTTCTATATAATATTTTTTTGTTTTCTAAATTAATATAAATAAACAATAAAAATATTAAATTAACATTTAGATATGCTTTCAAAACCATTAAAAACGTAAATAACATTCAAATATGTTTTAAAAACATTATAAAAAAAATGCATTGAAAACATTAAAATCTACTTTGATAACATAAAAAAATACTTTAAAAATGTTCAAAAAATTAAATTAATAATATTTTGACATACTCAATGATGAGAATCTAAATAAAAGTGACAAGATGATGTTAAAGGAAGTAGCACGAATCACACATTCACCAGAACGCTCGAAATGAATAGTACTTGTCATGAAAATGAATTGGAAAAAGTTTAAAAAGTGTTTTAAAGCACCGAAAATCCATGCGCTACATGTTCGCACGAACATGTGTGTCTCATATGCTCGCACGAACATATCAATGAAGTTTGCGTGAACGTATGGTGTATTGAATTCTGAAAATTTTCCAACTTTTCTAAGTTTGTTCATCCCACTAAAGTGGAACCCATTATTGTGGGTTCACGCTCAAAACAATAACTATGAAGGTAACAACCAGTCACAAGACCAACGATACAACAATCAATCTAACCAGAAGAGGACTTGGAACATAGGCCTAAACAATGGAAATATGGTGTCACCACTTGATAATTAAGCCTCAACCAATAGTAGGCTAATGGATAGGATATTCTTAGTTGAGTCTACCATGTCTATGTTGGAGTTGATGAAATCCAACTCTGAAGATGCCCAAGATCACCTGCATGCAATAACCTATCAAAGGGAAGCCAAGGAAGGAAGAGCACGGAGCAACAAAAAATCCCTAAATGGACATGAGAGAGAAAATATGCAAGCACAAGAAAATATGTATTTACAATAATGCCATAAGTGATGTGAAAATACAATGAGGGAGCTCAAATATAAAAAGCTCAAGGAATCTCCTAGAACAAGCTAGAAGATATTAGGAGATAAGTGTGATAGCTAAGCATGCATCCACATGAGGTGGAAAGTCGTCAAACAAGGTGAGAGGATAAGTATGACTTAGAGAGAAAAAACTCTCATATTGTCAAAAACTTATAATAAACTCCTAGACTACAACTAATAAATAAATGCATTAACCTAAGTATGCTTAAGTAAATAGAATAAATAATAAATAATTAATTATTTACTCTAACACCCCCCCTTAAGTGCAACTTAGGGAAATGCCTTAAGCTCACAAGACTAAGATGAAATGTAGAATGGATCCTAGCAACAAGGCCATGTTAGGTACCCATATACAATGCAAATAGATGCATCCTCTATAAATGGGGAAAGAGAGAAAACCATGTGGGAAAAACCCTCCCCCAAAAAGAGGTAAGAAATCTAGTGAAGAACTAAAGAAGCCTCCAACTAGGGGAATGTACCCTAAAATAGGAACAATCAGTGATCATGGAGAACATCACTAAAGCATGAAGAAGCCACAAACACTTTGCCATCAAGAAGAAACTGCTAATATGAAGAACCTCCATGGAAGAAGAAGGAATGAGCCGAGCATGTCTATATGGTAGATGATCCATCTTATCGAAATGCATAGGTAGCCAACCACTGCAATCACCTTGTATATAGGATCAACCACTGAATACATAGTTCACACTATCGAACCATTGAACCAAGGATGCAATAGAACAATAGCATATCCCCCCCTTAATGCAGACAGGGTGAGATGATAGGCAACTGAGAAGATGGGCCAAAGTCTCCTGCAGACAGACCAAGAATGACAAGAGAGGAAGAGGTACAAACACCTATAAAAACATGGTCAAAATGATGCTACATGGGGCTAATGTCATGGAAGGGACACTCACTTGACAAGGGAGAAAGCCTAAAACAACAGACAACTATCCCCCCCATGGTGCTTTATAAAAATAGTGCAAGTACAACTAACTCAAGAACATTCATGAACCCAAAATGCAAAAGTGAAAATTTATCTTAGTACATATACAAAAGAGCTGACAAATGATGTTTGCAATGATCAAAACAAGGAAAAAGTTGACACAAAAGAAAGTACAACCTAAAACAAAAGAAACCAAGCCAGGAAAATGATTCTCGAACCTAAAACACCCAAAATATCCACCATAGAGTAAAAATGCCAAAAATATGATAGAAAGAGCATGGGCCAAAATCTAAGAAAAAGGACTACATTTCTAAAAAGATGACAAAACCAACTTTCCAAAAATATAACGTTTTCAAAAAACTGGCATGGGATGCAAACAATATGCAAGTTGGAGTGAAAAATAGAACTTTGGACTTCAATTAAAAAAATGGGCAACAAAATTGCATCAAAACCTGAAAATGCCTACACCAATGTCTTTGTCTTAGAACTAGCTTTTTGTCGCTTCTTTTGGATTAGAAAAATACCTCTATATGCTCAAGTTATGGCCAAAAAATTGCAAGTAGGTCAAAAAGGATCTTGGAGTGGTGCAAGAGGGTGATGTAGTGCTGAAATCATGCTGATGTCATCATTTCAATGGCTTAAAATTGATGGCCAATTAGTCATCGCAGTAAAAAATGAGGCCATGTGGTAAAGCAGATGACATGGTAGGGGCCACCTGGCAAAGTGCCATGTGGAAGCCCTGCCATATGTCACACTATATGTGGCTGATGCAGAAGAGTCACGTGTGCTGGTGACTGGGCTATCAGACTTGCATGTTAGAAATCTGTGGCTCCACGTAGGCAGGGGGTGGATGAGTGGAGCATTGGAGATGAAACTCATAGGAGTGGAGGTGCAAGCATTTTTTGTTAGCGGAGTGCAGAACAGAACAAGTGCTTGGGTGATAGGAATTGGGCGAGGACATTTGGTAGAGTGGCGCTGTTAAGCCTTTCCTCTGGCGGAGTGATCAAGGGGACCGCTGATGTAACCCTATGCATCTGTACAATCGTACGAAAGGTCCTCTGAGCTAAAAAGCTTTTCCTCTCGGAGCCCTGTCTCCAAAATTGACAAGTTTTATATGAATCCTAACTATAAACAACCTTCTGGATCTAATGGCAGTGCCCATTTGGGTCCAAAGTGCTCTAAAAGAATTTTGTTCCCACGATTTGAAAAAAATTGCATAAACAAACTAGGGTGTGTGACTCCAAATCACGGCTTCAAAATTTCTTCAACCAAGTAGCAGTAGGTAGGCTCTAATACCATGTTGGAGTTGATGAAATCCAACTCTTAAGATGCCCAAGATCACTTGCATGCAATAACCTGTCAAAGGGAAGCCAAGCAAGGAAGAGCATGTAGCAAGGGAGAAACCCTAAACAGACATGAGAGAGAAAATATGTATTTACGATAATGCCATAAGTGATGTGAAAATACAATGAGGGAGCTCGAATATAAAGAGCCCAAGGAATCTCCTACAACAAGCTAGAAGACACTAGGAGATAAGTGTGAAAACTAAGCATACATCCACATGAGGTGGAAAGTCCTCAAACAAGGTGAGAGGATAAGTATGACTTAGAGAGAACAAACTCCTAGACTACAACTAATAAATAAGTGTATTAACCTATGTAAGCTTAAGTAAATATAATAAATAATTAATTATTAATTATTTACTCTAATAGTCTAAATATTGTAGATTCCATGAGACTGATCAACATTCAAAGTTGGGATGTGCATAACTCAAGAGGGCATCTAACTTGTTTGAAAACATAATAGATGAGATGAATAATTAGGAAGATGTTAAGGTTACAGGGTATAAGATTGTCCCATCCTTGGGATATGATTAGTGTTCGACTTTTGAGGAGTTTTCATTTCTGCCAAAATTTGAAGCATATGAAGAACACCAAGGGAGATTTCCTCCCGAGTTAGCAAAGAGCCAGTTGATGAGGTAATGGATTAGAAGGGGTATAATAATGAGTCATATTTTTCTTTCCCACCTTTGGGAGACACTGTTCTAGTTCAAGGAATAGGTAGGAACTAAACATTTCAACAACTAGCTAGCAATGCAAGGTTGTATCAGAGGAACAATAAGAGAAATGATGGACCCTTCACATCCTCCATAGCCCCAAATAATTTCAATATGCCTCCACACCCCAATGCAAGTAATGTACCAAATTCCTTAAGGGATACACCTGAATATAGACATGGGAGTCATAACAATGGAAATGGACAACAAATTTTTGAACAAAGTACACAACAAAAAATCAAGGTACTCAAGGATTGCAGAATCTCCAGTCAATAAAAGAAGCAAATAGAGAAAGAACTGGAAACAATGCTATGAACAATGAAGAGTTGAAAAGATTAAGATAGAGTATGACAGAGGAGATGAAGAAGGTCAAAATTAATCTCTCTTTTTTTGAATTATTGAAGGTAGTGGATATTAGAGATATGTTCCTTGACAATCTAAAAGATAACAATCACAAGGGTCTCACACTCAAGGTGTAATAACACATACTCAAGGGAGGCCTACTCCTAACTTGGTAAATGTGATCCAAGACATTCCAAGAGTGAACATGACAAATTCATCTCAAGAAGTTTCATATTGAAAGATAGGAAGCTCCACACAAGAGATTGGAAATGGCAATATTAGTGAATTCAATAGACAACAAGGGCCTCAACTAGTTTATGTGGCTCAAGGTTCAATGCCGATGGAACAAAAAACTCAAAGGAGTCAAGACCTAGTAAACAATAAGGTCAACAAGTGAAGACATGTGAAGAACTACAAATAGAACATTGAAAGGTGGACAAAAAGGAAATCTTTGGTGAGCCTTCATGCATAATTTGAGAGGTGACTCTTGATGATGGGTTGCAACAAGTTTCAAATATCCTTAAAGAGGAAGATAATCAAGTGGGTGAATTGAACAAGGAATTACAAGATATCACAAGAGAATCAAGATATAAGGAAAATTTTCATAAACCAAAACAAGATGCTATCTTCACTATGTTCTTTGGGGGGATGCTTGAAGATCCTATTGAAGAAATACAAAAGGAGTTATTTCCCAAAGCCTTTCAAGGTGATCAAGTTGTTGTAAGTGGCATGATTCACCATCAACTTCGACCTCTAGAAAATTTTCCACTTGAAATGGAAGTTGATGGGCGACTCACAAAGATGTATGATGGTTCTCCTATCAATCTTGAAGGTTGTATGTTTGGTGAGAGTCTTCATAAATAATTGCAAGATGTTCCTAAAGAGAGTTCAAATGGAAATTACATGCTAGATGATGAAGCTCCTATTGGAAAGGATATGCAAGGATTGTTAAGTCATGATCAAGTTGGTCTCATAGAAATGGAAAAAAAAGAATAATTTGGGTTGATGCTACAGTTGGATATTGTGTTTGAGCAACTTGGAGAGGTTTTTTATGGGGAGAATATCAAGTAATCCTTGATTTTTGAGGATACACTTGAGGAGATTCACAAGGATGAATAGTTCATGTTTCACAAGGACAAGCCCCCTAGAAGGATTTTTCAAAACCTTGACTTCATGACTGACCCTACCTTGATCACTCAAGGGTTTGGTGTTGATGTTATTAGGATGGTTCACCAGCAACTTCAACTTGTTAAGGCCATGGAGAATTTGTAGGTTCCATTTGAATTTGAGTCATTCTAGGTTGTATCTTTCCTAGCTCCTAGCATTCAAAGTTGCAAAAGTTGTTATTTTGATTATGGAAATTTTGGAGAGAAAACTTGTTTGTGGTTGGATCATGGTCCTAATGAATTTCCTCAATTGTTGATCTTGCATGATACTTTTCCTGAGGTTGAGTTTGAGGTGACCAAATTTTTTTCAGAGTATAAGATGAGTTTGCGAGATTGAGAACTATCACCAAAACCTTGTTACTTTTGAGCATCTTGAGAAACCATGTTAAATCTAGTGTATATATGAGATTAGTTAGTGTTGTCCCTTTAGAGTCTTGTGCATAGTTAGGGTAGGTTTTCCTTGGACCATTTGGTTTAGGGGATTAGTTTAGTTTCCTTTCAGTTGGGTAGATTAAAGTTTCCCTTTCAGTTGGTTAAAGTAGATATATTTTAGTTGTTTAGTTTAGGCATTGTGAGGGAGCTTGAGCTTGATTTGCATCAATTCATTTGATTTGAAACTATTTTAGCTTCCCTTAGTTGAAAAGCAATTTTTATTTTGGGCCTTTGTTAGAGCAAAGGGGGGTCCATGTTATTACTTGTGGGCAAGGTGTGTAGATTTTACATTTTTGGTGACAAAAAAGAGTATTTCTTGTTCATTTCGCAAATACATTTAACAAGGTTTAGAGATTAAAGGATGTGTTTAGTCATTGGTTCTCGAGTTATCTCTGGCATGGTTACAACATCTTACTCACACTTAATTGCTATAAACTCTTGATGTTTTGAATTGAAATTAGACTTAGTATAAATCATACACTTGCATCAGTGCCACTCTGGTCTTCCAAACCCTCCACATGCTTCATTGCCTACAAACCAAACAAAAGATTGAAAAGAAAAGAAAAAAGAGAAAATATCATGAAAAAAGAGAAAAAGCAGTATCAAAGTGAAAATATTGATGAAATTTGGTTCAAGGGTGTGCAATCATCTCTCCCGGTGTTATAAAAAGAATCACTAAAGGTAGAACCATGATTGTGGTGCCACAATGATAACTCCGTCGAGGCTATAGATACCTGGCTGGTAGTGGGGCTCTATCCAAGTTGCTTTTGAAGTAAGGATATTACAATAGCTAAGTTCAATGGATTTGAGAGAGTACCAAGTTCTCGTCGAGTGGGGAATAAATCATTTGCAGACATGTGAGTAACTTATGGTCAAAGTACTTAGAATCAATTTGAGAGTCCTTTTCCTTGTTGAGTGGTTGTCCTTAAGTAGATTTGTGGATAGGCCATCTTGAGATTTTTTCTCTAACTTACTTATTTCTTGAAATTTTTAGGAACATTTCTTTGGGTTGATGCTAGATGTTGTGAGGTTTACACACCATCACCCCAAAATTTTTTGGGGACCCCATTTTTTTTTATTGCCTTGGCAATAATTTTTGAAGTTGTCCAAAAAAATTTGATCTTAGAAAATTTTACTTCTTGGATGCCTTCAAGTCATGAGGGAGGAGGTTAAATTTATTTTTCACTCAATTTTAAGCTTGATTTTCCAAAATGACTAATTTTATCCTTAGGCTGAACAAGTTTCAAAGAACAACACTTGGCAAGATAAAATTGTAAATTGTGTACTTAGACGATTTTGTTGTTGAAAATTTGGATATAATTGTATAAACTTGAGTAATCTTCAAAAAATGAAATTTTCGTTAGATTTGGGTTTTTTGGAAAATCTTGAATTTTTTCAGTGAAAAAAAAATTAATTTTTGATGGTGAAATCAAATTGCAAAATTGATTTTGGTTAAAAAAAAAAAATTGTATAGAAAAATCAATTTAAATTAAATTGCAAAATTTAGCATTAATTGAATTAAATCTACCTTGAAGATTTTAAAATATTTAAAGAAATTGGTAATTTAAAGTTGAAAAAATCAATTTTGGCTTGCCAAATCCATTTTTTAATGATATATTAATTACTAAATCATCATTAAATGAAAACATTTAGCATCTCCAAGGCTTTATTTGTTTTATTTTTGCAATTTTGGTCTAACTGACAATTTAAAAATGCAAATTTCATTGAGGCAAAAATAATTTTTAGCTTATCATTTAATCCAGGCCACAATTATGCATTAATTAATATTATTTTTTTCCTCCTAGGTGCATGTCCGCCAACTAGAGAAGGCAAGCGAATTGGATATAAGAGGGATCTCCTTCCCCTTGTCTCTTCATTCATTCCATCCTCCTCTTCCATGCTTGGGCAAATTTTGAGGAAGGCAACAATTTTTCTTAAGGTGATTTTTTTTCTAGATTTTGGCATTATTGTGAAGGCGGATTTCCATTGTTGGCAATCTATTTTTTCTTCCATGAAGGATACATTTCTACCCTAGGGAACTTCTTGTGGAAAATTATAATTTTTTTTCCTTTAAAGCCAAATTTTGTGGAAGAAATTTTTTTGATTTTCGAGAGGGGCTGCAATTTTCTCCTAGAGATTGGATGATTTTGTTGGCGAAGAAAACAAGTCATAAAGTATATTTTTTTGGAACATACATCAACAATTTCAAGTGGACAAAATTTTGATTTCTTTAGCTAGGGCATCAATATCTGCAAGGGGCTTGAAATTCTTAGGTGTGATTCAAACTTCAAAGAAGACCCGACCATTGATAAAGGTAATTTCAATTCATTTAGAGTTGAAAGTGGTCCTTAAGTGGATTTTGCTCTTTTGTTCTTGTCTAGTTTTGTTTCCCTTGGTTCTTCTTGCATTCATCATCCACCACTTCATCATCCCATCCTAGGTTGAAGATTAGAGATTGATAAGGGTAGAATCCATGATTGGACATTTGAAGAGTTAGAAATAAGCTAGAGCACCCCACAAATGAAGTTGGAAGATATAAGTGTAGTCCATCCTAAGGAACGAAGAGGCAAAAATAAGTGTTAGTCCCATCCTAGGTTGAAGATTGGAGATTGATAAGTGTAGTGATAAGACTTGGTGAGGCAAAAATAAGTGTAGAATCCATTAATAAAAGAAAGGTTGGAAATTGATAAGGGTAGTCCATATCACTTAGAATGAAGGGGTAGAAGTAAGTAACCCTAACGGAAAAAATAGTAAAAAATACAAGGAGGATATGATGCCCAAAACAACTTTCTTCTAAAAAATGAGGCGAATAATTGATACCAATGTCGATATAGTAAATACGATATAAGTAAAGAACAAACTAAAGGAAGGAAAATCCCCCATGGCAAAAAAAAAATATAGGAGTGGAATTGTACACACAATAGCTTTTCCTCCTACCTTGCCTTATCTAGAATTGGTTATGGAGTGTGCATCTAGGTTTGATCTGATTAGTAAATCCATAATTTTTGATGAAAGGAAGAGGGTGTTGGCCAACATTGGAAGATAGGAAATCAAAGAAGCATTTACACTCTATAGTAGGATACCATGACAATGGTGATGATGGATCAGGCAGACAAGTCATTTTAGGATAACTAAGAAGCTTATTTCATGCATCTAAAATATGATTCGCTACATAAGGAAAATAAACGGATAACTAGATCATCAAGGCTCATAGTGGTGGATTTCAAATCAGAATAGGGTGATCTCGTTGTGTTTCTTAGCCAGATCATGGGCCTGGCTCAAGGTATGCAATTCAAAAACTAGATTTAAATCTTTATTGATGAAATTGAAAAAGGAAAAATAAGATTTGATTTGGCTAGGATCATAAGTGATAATCTAGAGTTGTAACTTAGAATCATACAAAACCAAAAACAATTCTACATGGGATCCTATCTATTTTATCTAATTGCTAGATTGTATAAAAGTCTAGGACTTAAGGCCTTAGGAGAAATTGGTAGTGGATCGAGGCAATATTTGGTGCATGATTACTATCCACAACTTCATTTGCACAACAACAAAGATTACAAAATGTTCTGTGATACCTTTTCCATGAAGACAGTAAGGGTATTACAAGGGACACCTGCTAGGAGACTGTCATCGAAAGTAGAAGCAAAGATAAAGAAGTGTGGGAGTTGGTGTATCCAATTTCCACAATTCACCTATATTAGAGTAGTGGGAAGCACAATTAGTCCCAAGAGGCTTCCAAGATACCCACCTGATAAGGTAGTTTTGATGGAATTGGCTAGGCAACTTGAGCACTATGATAGAATAATGAGACTCAAAGGTAAGATAGGGATTACCTTCTCATTTGGAATTGACAATGATAGTTTCCCTAATCAAGTTGCCTTTGTAGCTATGGAGAAGGAATTGGAATGGTATCATCTAGGATGGTACAAAGCAAGGCAAGGATTCGATCCTAATGGTCTTATCAAGGTATCTCATGGAAATGCATTTAAACATGTTCCCACTAGGTAAGTACACCAAGTTGTGGTGCCAAAAGGGAGGGTATAAGTGAACATTTTTTTCTTGAAATTAGTAATTTCTAAACTTCAACAAGAATTTGAAGATAATTATGCTCAAGATTTTTAGATATGACAAAAATAAAAGTTGTAGTCCTTTGAATCTAGTTTCTAAACTAATATTTTTTTCCCAAAATGGTTTAGTTTTAGGTCCTCAAAAAAGGGGGCCATAGAAAGTGGTACTGTTTATTTGAAAAAAAATAACATAATGCAAAGTGTGGGCCCCTAAAATTTTAACTTTAAAAAAAAAAATCTTTAATCACTTTGGTCAAAAGTTACTTAACACTATATAGTTTATCTTAGGTTTTTTGGGTAATTTTATAATGTGTATTTTTTTAATGAATTTTTTAACTAGACACATCCCAAAAATGTGAAATATCTATGTGCTCCCCCTAGAAATAATTGAAAACTAATCTAAAAAGAAAACTTTTTTTTTTCAAAGTGTGTAGAATGGAGTCTAGTTTCTAGAAAACTAAGTTGTTGCAAAATTTAATGAATGAGCTAAAATCTATAGCCCAATTAGTACATCATGATTTTTGACAAAAATGGACATACACTCAAAAGAAATTATAGATGAAGGACTTGAAATAGTTCAAATTAAAAATAAATTATATGGTTATATAGCTAACACAAAGACCTACAATGTCATGTAACCTAATCTTATTGATGCCCAACCATGAGGAATCTTGAAGGAGAGCATAGAAGAAAAATCAATCATTTTTTGTATGTTTGCAGCAAAACATGTCTCAGACTTGTTTATAAACTCCAAACCTTTGGGTTGGATCTCCAAGGCAAAACCAAGCCTTAAGCTTGGTTTTAATGCAAAACTTTGAATAGTGTGTATGCCCTATAGCACACACTCACTATTTAAAGCTTTTGAATTTGGGTCTCAATAGTGCATGTGTGCTATAGTACACACACACACTATTGAGACCAAAATAGTGCATAGAGGAGGAAGAAGAGATGCAAAGAAAGATGAAGAGAAAGGGGGGATGGCTGTGTGTGTGTGTGTGTGAGAGAGAGAGAGAGAGAGAGTAGGGGATGGGAGAGGGGAGAGAGAGAGCAGGGGATAGGAGAGAGGAAGTGAGAGAGTAGCTCGAGTGGCAAAAGGAGTATGGGATGGGAGAGAGAGGAAGTGTGAGAGAGAGTATGAGTGGCAAAGAGAGAGTACGAGATGAGGGAGAGAGATTGAGAGTAGGGGATGGGAGAGAGAGCAAGTTTGAGAGAGTGAGTAGGGTTGGCAGAGAGAGTACAGGATGGCAGAGAGAGATTAGGTAGTGGGAGAGGGAGTGAGAGAGGGAGAGAGAGAGAGAGAGAGAGAGAGAGAGGGGAGGATGTGAGTGTGTGTGAGTGTGAGAGAGAGTAGGGTATGGGAGAGAGTGTGAGAGTGTGAGAGAGAGTAGGGGTGGAAGAGAGAGAAAGTAGGGGATGGGAGAGGGGGGAGAGAGAGAGCGGGGGATAAGGGAGAGAGAGTAGAGAGGAAGAGAGTGAGAGAGAGAGAGAGAGTAGGTGGTAGAAGAGGGAGTGGGAGAGGATGAGAGGGGAGAATGGGAGTGTGTGTGAGAGATCTAGAGAGTAGGGGATGAGAGAGGAGAGAGAGAGGGGGATGGGAGTGTGTAGTGTGTGTGAAAGAGAGAGAGTAGGAGATGGGAGAGGGGAGAGAGAGAGAGAGAGAGAGAGTAGGGGATGGGAGAGAGAGTAGGTAGTGGGAGAGGGAGTGGGAGAGAGAGGGGGGGAATGGGAATGTGTGTAAGAGAGAGAGAGTAGGGGATGGGAGATAGAGGAAGTGTGAGAGAGAGTAGGGGTGGTAGAGAGAGAGAGATTATAGGATGGGAGAGAGATATTAAGAGTAGGGGATGGGGAGAGAGAGAGAGAGTATAGGATGGGAGAGAGAGATTGAGAGTAGGGAATGAGGGAGAGAATAGGTAGTGGGAGATGGAGTGGGAGTGGGAGAGTGAGAGAGAGGAGGATGGGAGTGCATGTGTGTGAAAGAGAGAGAGTAGGGAATGGGAGAGGGGGGAGAGAGAGAGAGTAGGTGGAGGGAGAGGAGAGGGAGAGGGAGAGGGGGGAGAGAGAGAGAGTAGGTGGAGGGAGAGGAGTGGGAGAGGGAGAGGGCGGAGAGAGAGAGAGTAGGTGGAGGGAGAGGAGTGGGAGAGGGAGAGAGAGAGTAGGTGGTGGGAGAGGGAGTAGGAGAGGGAGATCGAGTGACAGAGTAGGGGATGGGAGAGGAGAGAGGGGGGGATAGGTGTGTGTGTGTGTGTGTGTGTGTGTGTGTGTGAAAGAGAAAGAGTTGGGAATGGGAGAGGGGAGAGAGAGATAGAGAGAGAGTAGGGGATGGGAGAGAAAGAGAGTAGGTAGTGGGAGAGGGAGTGGAGAGGGAGAGAGAGGGGGGATGGGAGTGTGTGTAAGAGAGAGTAGGGGATGGGAGAGAGTAGGGGTGGCAGAGAGAGAGTGAGAATAGGGGATGCGAGAGAGAGTGAGAGAGAGAAATAGTAGGTGGTGGGAGAGGGAGTGGGAAGGAGAGAGAGGGGGAATGGAAGTTTGTGTAAGGGAGACAGAGTAGGGGATCAGAGAGAGTAGGTAGTGGGAGACGGAGTGGGAGAGGGAGAGAGAGGGGCGAACGGGAATGTGAATGTGTGTAAGAGAGAGAGAGAGTAGAGGATGGGAGAGAGAGGAAGTGTGAGAGAGAGTAGGGGTGGCAGAGAGAGAGTACAAGGTGGAAGAAAGAGATTGAGATGAAGGAATGGGGAGAGAGAGAGAGAGATTGAGAGTAGAGGATGGGGGAGAGAGAGAATAGGCGGTGGAAGATAGAGTGGGAGAGGGAGAGTGAGAGAGAGCAGGATGGGAGTGCATGTGTATGAAAGAGAGAGTAGGGAATAGGAGAGAGAGAGTAGGGGATAGGAGAGAGAGAGTAGGTGATGGGAGAGGGAGTGTGAGAGGGAGAGAGAGGGGGGATGGAAATGTGTGTAAGAGAAAGAGAGTAGGGGATGGAAGAGAATGTGAAAATGTGAGAGAGAGTAGGGGGTGGTAGAGAGAGTAGATAGCGAGAGAATGAGATTGACAGAACAAGAGTGAGAGTGAGAGTGAGAGTGAGAGAGAGTAGGTGGTGGGAGAGGGGAGAGAGAGAGTAGCAAGAGAGAGAGAGAGAGAGAGAGAGAGAGAGAGAGAGAGAGAGAGAGAGAGAGAGAGAGAATAGGGGATGGAAGAGAATTTGAAAATGTAAGAGAGAGTAGGGGGGTAGAGAGAGTAGAGAGTGAGAGTTAGAGAGAGAGTAGGTGGTGGGAGAGAGGAGAGAGAGAGAGAGTAGCCCGAAAGAGAGAGAGTAATGAATAGCAGAGAGAGACTAGGTGGTGAGAGAGGGAGTGGGGGGATGGAAGTGTGTGTAAGAGAGAGAGTAGGGGATGGGAGAGAGTGTAAGAGAGTAGGAGGTGATAGAGAGAGAATAGGATGGGAGTGAGAGATTGAGAGTAGGGGATGGGAGAGAGTGCGAGAGAGAGTAGGGGGATGGGAGAGAGAGTGATAGTAGGGGATGGGAGAGAGAGAGTAGAGAGGGAGAGATAGAGTGAGAGAGAGATAGTAGGCAGTGGGAGATGGAGTGGGAGAGAGAGAGTGAGAGGGGGGATGGGAGTGTGTGTGAGAGATCTAGAGAGTAGGGGATGGGAGAGGAGATAGAGTGAGAGAGAGTAGGCGATGGGAGAGGGAGAGAGAGAGTGGGCGATGGGAGGGAGAGTGAGAGAGAGTAGGGGATGGGATAGGGGGGAGAGAGAGAGAGGGGGGGGGGGGGGATGGGAGAGAGAGAGTAGGGAGAGAGACAGAGAGTAGGGGATGGGAGAGAGAGTAGCCTGAGAGAGAGGGAGGGATAGAAGTGTGAGAGAGAGATAGTAGGGGATGGGAGAGGATAGAGAGTGAGAGAGTAGGGGATGGGAGAGAGAGAGAGGGAGAGTAGGTGATGGGAGAGGGAGTAGGAGATGGAGAGTGAGAGAGAGTAGGCGATGGGAGAGGGAGTAGGAGAGGGAGAGTGAGAGAGAGAGTAGGGGATGGGAGAGGAGAGAGAGAGAGAGTAGGGGATGGGGGATGGTGGGATAGGGAGAGATGTGTTTTGACATAGTGGATACATGCTATAGTGCATACACACTATGTCAAATCACTTCAAAAATGGTAAAAAGGGGTCCCATTTCATCCATTATCTACTTTTGTTCTATTGTGCATTATGTTTTTCTGACAGAAAACATGGGTTTCAACATAGAAAACACTATTTGAAGACTTTTTGAAGCTAGCAAACACCAAATTCAATCATCGAATATGTGATTTGAAGACTTTTTTAATATTCTTTGTATAGAAATGGTTAGTTAAATCCTTTTTAAATATTGTTTGTTGATATACAGTTACATATTTGATTATAATTTGACATGTTGTTCAATATATAGTGAATTCTTTGAAATTTGTATGTTTGAATGAAATGTTATTTTGAAATGGTTCGGAATTTGACAAGTTGTTTGATATATATTGTGTATTCATTCAAATAATTGTAATTTTTATATGTATTTGAATGATTTGTAATTTACACATTGTAAGTAATTTAGATATTTGAATAATTTGACATGTAGAAATCATCATCATGTCAAGGAAGAAACAAAAAACTCAAACAAATGAAGATTGGGAGAGAGATTTGACAATTAAAAGAGATAAAATGAAATTGCTACATGAACAAAGAAAATTGTAAAGCAATATTGAAGAATTTACTTTCAAAGAGGATCAAGAACCACTGATACAAAGAAACAAAGAGGAAGAATTGGAAAAACAAAGAGAATGAATGAGACTATTACGCTCAACAAGACAATTGAATTGTGAAGCTATACCATCTTCCAATGTTGGAGTCATATCATCCTCTCATGTTGAAGAGACACTAATTTGTAGATCCGATAATGTACACACTGCATCATGTCATATTGAAGACACAACATCAACACATCAAGTAGGTGATCTTTCATCTTTTGCATCTTACTGCCAAGGCACATCATCTTCGGTTCAAGGTATGCAATACACTCAACCTTATGTTGATGTTCAAAATGTTGAGGAAATGGAAGAGATTATAACACCTTCTAGTATTCATTTTAGAAGACCAAAATATTTTATTGATATTGATACTAACATTTTGAAATTGATGCCTAACAAGATTAGCAAGCATACTTGTCAAAGAAAAATTAATTGTATGTGGAGATTGTTTTTTGAAGAATTAAATATTATAGGTCAATGCCAATTATTTGTTGAAATGACAAGGAATTTGAAATTTAGGCCTATCATGAAGATTCTTGGGCTAAGAACAATGGATGATTCGAATGAAAAAAGCATTGTAAAGAATTTAATGATTGCTTATGACAAAGTGGGTTCTAAATCATGCACTAAAGATAGTAATATCACAAGATGAGTACTTACATCGACAATAGTAAGTAGCCAAATGAAGAAAGCTTGACTCATGAGAAAGACAAGAAAAATATTAAAAATTGGTAGAGATACTCTAAGGAGAGCCATGCTAAGGCATGAGAGATTGGAAGATCCAACAAAAAATGAGTTCTGAACATTTAGTGGTAGACTACTGCGAAAGGATAACAAAATTAGTGAAGCTTTGAAATCATTGATCAAAGATTTTTGGAAAAATAACACATGTTTCCCCTAATCAAATAGATGTTGTAAGGAGGATTGGTAGCCAAAATTGTGACCCACATGTGAAACATTTTTTGGACTCAACTCAAACCCAATTTTTTGCAAAATTTATTAGTATGTATCCTCAAATTTGAATAAGTCAAAGATTTTTTGAGATGGGTAAACCCTTCTATGTCAAGATAAATTACACATGCACAACTTGTTGTAGGACACATATTGAATTTTCTAACCATTTTGATGCTTTTAGGCATATATTTGTGTTTTCCCATTCTAATTTTTTTTTGTAGGATTGTGACATGGATGAGCCACCAAGATCTTCAAGGGAATTCATATCCAATATTTTATGTGAAATAGGGGATGGCCAACAATTTTACAAGACATCATGCTTGGATGGTGCATGGTTATTTTGTGGTTCTTTGCAACTTTTATCAACTTGTCAACATATGGATAGTACACATGCAATTAAAAATGAGATAGTAGATTACGAAAAATTCAAGATAGTGAAATATGCTCTAAAAGATGGGAAATAGGACAAAAGATGTGATTTTGTCATTCAAAAGATTCCAGTGTATGAGTTCATGAAGATTTTTCGTGAAAAGATTATTTATGAGTATGCAAGGCATACACATAGAGATCAATGGTTGGATTTGCAATTCAACTTGTGCAAGGATACGTTTCCACAAGATACCATTGTTTTAGTTGTAGAATTCGTAGAGAACTACACACTACAACCACAAAATGAAGTGCAAGAAAAGTATTATACTTCTCAACAAGTTTCCATATTTGTTCACATAAAATTCATGCATTCACCTACAAGTATAAAGGATGACATGAAGATTTTGAGGGAGTACCATTTTTACATCAGTGATGATCAATCACATTCTATAGAGTTTGTATAGGGTTGTTTTCAACTATTTTATGGAGATTTGGCTAATAAGGGCATTATATATTGTTAGCACATTATTTGGTCAGACAATTGCACATCTCAATTCAAGAATGAACAGATGTTCTATTGGTTGAGCAGGATGCATAGGTTGTGTAGAATTCAATATATGTGAAATTTCATAGAGGCTAGTCATGGAAAGGGAGAGCATGATGGTGTAGGCACATTCATTAAAAGAGCCTTAGCTTGTGAAGAACTAAATTAAAAAGATGGAGCAATATTGACAAATGAAAAATCCATTGTCTAGTGCTGTAATGCTACAATGGGTCCAAGTAAGGAAGGTGAGTCTATGGTTCATAGATTTTTTGGGTTGATAGAAAATACTAACTTTGCACCATATCAAGATTGTTGCACACTAGCAAGGTCTAGTGAGATGCACTCTTTTAAAAGATCTGATGTAGTTTCATGGAGTATCCACACATGAAAGATGGCATGCTATTGTCCATCATGTGCAAAAAAAAACTGGGATGACTGTGAGTTGACTAAATGGGTGGACAAATGGGATATATGGGTTTTGGACCCAATTGACACCAATCTTCTCCTACAAGCACTAGAAATGTTATAGATGGATTCATCTATTGAATTTAACCACTTGTATGATCTAGTGCAACCTAATAATATATATATATATTTATATATCTTTTTAATTTCAATACGTAACTTTATAACTTTTACCTAAGTATTTTTTGAATTAATGACCACATTTTGTACATTTGTCACTGCAAGCTATGTTTTTGTTGTTATTGCACCTAAAGACAATGAAGAAAAGATGGATTATTATTTATGTCATTATGTCCAAGATAAACAAAAATTGGATCACTCAAATATAGATGGTGAAGGTTTAGAGTACCATGTTAGTGCAGTGGTTGTAACTGGCACATGGCTTAGATGATTTTCTATGAAGAACCCTAACTTGTGGTTATTCGAGGATTGGCAAATAGTAAGGAAGATTCTTCATTATTCAAACCTTGTCACATCGAATGTCCACTTGATAAAATATAGTGGAAAATCACATAATAAGATTCTTTGGAAAGTTCATGAGTCAGACCACGAGGCAATACTTGAGTCATTAAAATGTAGAGCAGATCTAGTTGGCTCATTAGATTGAATTGGATCCAAATACAATGTTGCATCCTCTCTCGCAAGACTATCCACATGACAAGGTGAGTATTCTTATTATGTGTAAGTGATGAGATAATTTTAAATCACAGATTTTATGTTTTGATTTTTTTAGAATATAGATACATTATTTGAATATATATTAGATTCTTTAATAGGACCCATTTTCAGATTAGTCATTTGAATAAGTTAAAGTTTAGAATTTATTGTTTAGATCAAAATGTAATGAAAGAACATGAAAATTGTTAGAATGTGAATGCTTTGTGATGTAAGTCATGATTGTGTGCATGTAACTAGAAACTTCAAACTAGCAAAAGCAAGGATACAATGGGAGAAGTTTCCAATACTCATCAAGCAAGGGCTATCATACAACTCAGAAAGCAAGGATTTGTACAAATGGATAATTCTTAATGACAAGCAAGATTCAATTTTTGCCATTCTCTAATTTTAGTTGATTAATCTTCTCTTAGATTTTTTACTATGCTCATTCTTCATTTGCAGGTCACCAAAGAAGAGGGCTAATAAAGTCGAAGCACCAGTGATAAAGGGTGAGATGCCAAAATCATCTGTGAAATGGTATTATCAATTCACATCCTCAATGTTTATTAGTTCTTTTTGTTCAAGTACCATTGTGTGTTAATTGTCTTATGCTTGGGATTGTAGAGGGTCACAATCATCAAAAAGTAGGAAGGAAAATAGGTCTCAATTTGATGATAATGGGGCAATTACAGATATATCTCCCTAAGGATAATTCTATTTATCCGATGTATAAGTTGAGAGAACCAAAATACTATTTAGGTCTAGTGAAAAAAAAATGAACTTTTGATATTTTAGGATATAAAATGTTTATTGATGGATTTGAAAAGAATTAGAAGTATACAGATAATCAATTTACTCTTCCATAAAATGGTTCCTATGTTCAAAACTTTTATTGTATTTCTTGATTTTGTTCTAGCATTTAATGTGATTGTAATATTGGTTTGTAACTGAAGGAGGACAAAGCAAAAAGAGTAAACAAGTTTCATTTGTGAACACACCTACAAATGGAAGTGGAAGAAAATATAAGGGAGCTAAGGAAGTGAAAACTATAATAGATCAGGACCAGATAGGGATATCATCAGATACAAGTGCAAGGAGTTCAAATGATGAACCTTTGGTATGTAAACTCCAAAATACCATTTTCAGTTTTAAACTAAACTTGAGTATGCATTTGACTTATTTATCTTGAAAATGAAAAATACATGGAGATCACGTGCACACACTGATTAGTAGACTTTGGGAGTTAGACTTCACTTCAAAAATATATGAAGACCATGCATAGGTATTGGAAACTTCTTAGATTTCTTAACATACCTGTCACCTTTAAAAATAGTGTCTACAAAGACAATGCAAGGCATTTCACAAGACATTGTAGTGATCGTTCATAGCACTACCTTCCTAACTAGCTCACAATGGAGGTTATAATGCTTTAGAATGTTAGGACTAGTTTCAAGTTGATATCAACCCATTTGTAAAGGCTTGAGACTCATTGGTGTTTTTATAAACCTTGAGTCCTTAAGACCTATAGGGCATTTAGTATCTAGGGAAATAGGTAGAAATACCTTAAATAAGGATAATTTAGGTCCTAGGGTCCTTAGGATAAACTAATATTTTTAATAGGTTAATAAGTCCATTTAAATGATTTGGTAAAGTTTCATCACTTAGCAATTTCAAAAATTCAAAAGTTACAAAGTTATAAATTTGAATTTTCAAATTATAATGGTCATGGACCTTTAGGAGGGAATCGGTTTCTTTATTGTTTTAAGCCAAATAAATCATCCAACCAATTTGGATCAGTTTGGGTAGTTGATCGTAGTTTATTAAATTTTTTCACAAATCCATTGTATGGTTAGAGAATCCATGGTAGGGACTGCTATAGAAAATTGAATTAAAAAAATCTAATTTCTTGCAAAGTTAAAGGGTTTTTTGGTATGATTCAAAGTTCCTATTGATTGGATTGCCTTGGACAATGTTTTGATCATTCATACTTCATCTCTTTGAATTCTTTCATGTTCTTAAAAACCTACTGCATTCACTATTAATCATTTTGGTACTATTCAGGCTTTGGAAAATCTGAGTTTAAGATAGTTTTGTGTAGATTTCACACTATGAATGTATCACTCTTATTCTCATAGAATGACATATTATTGACATAAATAATATCAATTTAACATGTATAGTATCTTACTAATCTTGGAAATGCAAGTTTGATTAATTTATGTGGTGATCACCATAAAAAAGACTAAGAAACTAAGTGAATTTGGAGGATAGGCTAAAGGTTAGAGAGTTTTGGACAAGAAAGGGAACTATTTTATGATGGAATGTGTATAGAAATTTTTTATACAAGGTTTTCCAACCTTTATTTGTTGCAAGAAATTTTGTGAAGCATGACATTGAGGAAGCCCTGAATTTAAGGGTTTTAAGGGCACAATTTGGGGCTTTGGTACCTAGAAACCTCTTGGAGTCAAATTTAATTCATATTACTTTTATTTGAACCTATGTATGACACTATGAAAATATTTGTAGCCTGGGAGTTAGAATGGTTAGCACTTCCTTTGTAAATGTATGAGAATTAGGCCTTAAAAATCTAAGAAATAGTGAAAATAGTCATATACCTTCCAAACAACCTACCCTATCCTTTTGGTATGTTAAGGTAATCCATAAAAGGTACTCAAATATATTATTTATTTTCCTAGTATTTTGGAAAAAGTTGAAGAAAAATCCTTGTGAGTGTTGTTGCATGGCTAAAAGGCATGCTATTAGGCCTAGTTTGAGGAATATTGAAGTTTTGGTGTCTAAACCATTGAAGAAAGTCTGAAACCTATTCAAGTACCTTGGATTGCATATTTTAGGGCTATTGGATCACATCATAAGAATTTTTGGTGGATAATTTACCATTTCAGTTATTGATGGCACTTTTGGTCACTAGATTCAATTGTGCATTTGATTGAGTTTGTATTTGGACCTTCAATCCATCATATTCCCTTGTCACTTCTACATCATAGACCCCGTCTTCTTCCACAAACCTGAAGCATGAAATTGTCAAATTTGTAATACATTGCCAAGAATGGGCAAACTTAGGCCAAAATGGAAGATGTGAGGTTTAAGGAGTTAAAAGTCATTGAATGTTAATTTCATAGTCAAATGTAATGTATTTAGGTCATCAAAGTCATAGTTAGAGATGAGTTAGGAAGTAGTTACTATAATTTTCTTGATGTGTTGAGTCTATTTGGGGAAGAGAAACATAGGAATGAAGAGGGAATCCTTAGGGATAAGCACTGATATGAATTTGCAATGGTTTGTAGCAATAAAAATTTAATTATCTACATTTCATAGTGTTCGCTATCCCATGATAGTCATTGCAACAAAAATTTATATTTTGGATTGAATTTAATTTGTATTATTTAATGTTGTAAGTGCATTTCTTAGGGTCATTAAGACATTTCCTTTGGTGTTATGTCATCATGATTTCCTTTTATTGATTTAAAGCAAGGGACTGTTGTGCTAGTGACTAGCATTCTAGGCATGATCATCATTTAGATTTGTAGCCAACAACATGGAAGGGTGATATTGGTGATACCCTAGATTTGAGGGTTTGAAAGAAGGTAATTTGGGATTTTGGGGTTCCAGTAGGTCTAGGAAATATTGCTTATGGAATTGGGGGTTTTATGCCATGAATGATGATTGCTGACGGTTACAAGGTTTAGGAGTCTATTATACTAGGAGTTGCTTTGTTAAATTAGCCATTTTCATGCTCAAGAATAGGGCATTAGGATTAGAATGTACATTTACAACTACTTTAAAAGGTTAAAGGGCTCCAACAAATAAACCGAATCTCACACAACCTTCAAATTTTCTCCAAGGGTTGAACTGATGTTCTATTCTACTCTCACAAGTGTATATCCCTCCTAAGAATCAGTAAGGAAAGTTTCAAGTCTCACCACTCCAAGAAAGACACAAAGCTAATCTGAACCCAACTTGAGCAAATAGAGCCAACTCCCTCAAAATGGGCAAAATAGAGATTTTGCTATTCTAGGCTTTACAACTTCCAGCGAAGGCTTGGAACAACATAGACTCAACTAAATAAGGTAAATCCACTATCGGTTGCACTCCCAATAACCCTCAACTAGATTTGAAAGATTAGGCTAAAAAGCCTATTAGGTCTCCTAATGTTGATTTTGACCAATAACTCTAAAACTCACCAAAGGACCTAAGGAATAAATTACAAATTTAAGCATCCTTTTCCTAGTTCTTACTAACTCCAAAGTTTCAAGGACCAACTCCACTCCAACATTTCCTAACCACAACTAAGTACATAGACCTAATTAGCTACTTTAGGCTTGGTTTTCAAGGAAAGTGGTCAAAAATGGGTGCATGGAATCCATTATCCACTTCTAGGTTGTTCTTAAGGCTAAAACAAGGGTACTTTGTTCAAACATCAGGTCCTCAAACCCTTTCCATCACTCTATCCACTTGAATTTCTCTAAAACAAAGGTCAAATACATGGGAATATTTTACCTAGGGCTCATCCCCAAAAATCACCAACACAACTTCTTACTCCCAAACTACCAAAATCTAATAGAGTACATCCCTAACTTTATCCATACTAGGGAAGAAGGAAATCCACCGGTAGGAACTCAAGTTAGGGTCATTTTTATGACCAAACCCTAAAATTAAAGGTTTCATAGGAAAACACCCTAAAAAGTTTGATAACTTTTGCAAGGTAAATAATGAAAACTCCAAACCAACACCAAAATCTTCTAAAAAGATAGCATCAACTTCACAAAGTCTAATGATCATCTTCCAAACCTTATATTCCTTATTGTAGAGAAAAAAAAAAAACCAATAAATTACATAGGAAATTAGCAAATTTTATTGATTTTGGGAGCAAAATAAAATTGAATCTTCACACCCTCACCATCCTTGAATGCTCTGAGCCTAAATAGGCCATTTCCAATAGGTTTAACCACCCCTTGATAGTTTTGAACCATTGGAAGTTACATTTCAAAAAGTTCTCAACAAAAATGCAAAAGTTCCTAAGCAACTTTTTAGCAATTTTGCACTTATGACAAGTTTTATTGCAAGAATGTTTGCAAATGGACTTTACTCACTTGTAGGAACCTTATTAATGTTCTAAACACTTAGACATACCTAGAAAACATAAAAATGAAACCAAAAATCCACTTATTGGACCAATTGATGCTTAAGGCTTATAGTTGTACCATGGGGTCTTGTGTTTATTACAAGGTGGATGGGTCATACGAAGATCCTTATTACATCATGAAAAGAAAGAGGGTTAGTGATGCAGAGCTTGTAACCAAAAGTACCAAATGCACTTCAAATTTCTAAATAGCACCTTAACTTTCCTTAAAGATTATAGACTAATCCAAAGGGCTTCTAACAAAGGTATAATCTACCCTACAAGTGGACTCCACTCTACATGCCCAACCCTCAAACATAAGGTTCTCAATTGACTTAGATCAATCACAAATTTTTAGGGATTCCCCTTCTCCAATAGGCCTAACAAGGAAAACTCTCCCTAGATGGGTTTAGAACTTGAATTTCTTGATAGAAAAGGTTTCTATGGACCTAATCTCTCAAAAACACCCAACTTTAAAGTTCTCAAACCTCCAACAACTGATTTGCATAATTGTTACCAACATTTCTAATAGGGCTAATCCTAGCTTTCTCGGTCAAACTCCCAAACTTTGAAAAGGCCCACAATATATTTTTACCTCTTTAGACACCCTTTAACTACCTCTTAGAGATTCCAAAAGATCAAACTCTGACTTTGTTCCAGCACCAACTAACACCCACTTTGAGTCACAGACCTAATTGGCCAAATTAGGCTGGGCTACAAAGGAAGTATGAGTAAATGGGTTCACAGACCTAACTCCACCCCTTGGAACTCTTCTTCACATCCAATTAATCCTCCTAAAACCTTCACTTGGGTCAAATCAATCAGTTTGGAAGCTTGAACCTTCTTTCTTCTTCAAATCTGACTAGACATATGGCAATGTTTAGTCTAGGGCTTGCTAGTAAAAATAGGTAACATACACCTATAGTTCTAAATATTTTCCATCTTGAATTAACCTCTCCTAAATTTCATTCCCCAAAGTGGAATTTAATTCCCATGGTGGAATTGCAAGTTAGGAGGCCATCTTGAAGAAACCCTCAGATTTAGGGTAAATCTGACCAAGCTCTACAAAAACTGATGTAACTTTTGTTGTAGATAAGATAAAGACTTCAAACCAAATCCAATGGAACACTAACTGAATCCTCTATCCAACCATACCAAAATTTCACTCCTACCAATCTGTATAGGCTGTAAAAAATTGAAACAACAGAGAAAAAGGTAGAAATCTTGAGATTTATTCAATGTTTGTTGTTCACCTGTTCGTACAATGGGTTTCTCCTCTTGTGGAAACCTTAAATAGATGTCCTCCAATGGTCACAAAATTTTTTTGAATGGTTGGAAGGACCATATAACTCCCTTATAGTTTGAAAACTTATTTTGCAAAAATTGTTGTTTAGCAACTTTTTGCAATTGTCAACTTTTCTTGATAATTTTTGTCCTGATTGCCCACCTATGCTTCTAAATTATGCCAAATGACTACTAATGTGCCTAAAACTCCTAGGGAACTAAAAATTCATTATTCTCGCCTAAAACAACCTAGATTGACCAAAAAAATGACCTTTGGTTCAAATGACATCCTAGCTTATAATGGCACCAAGGATTCATTTGACCTTACATGTGGTCTTGACTCTTCAAGATTACATCAGTTAACATATTTCTATGCAACTTTATCTTGGTGCCCTACACCAGTTAGGTGCTCTACACCATGGTGAAGAGTTGGATCATGGTAGATAGGCACACATTCATGGAGATCACGTACACACACTAATTAGTGAAAATGGGCAAAATGAGGATTTTTCTATTCTAGGATTTTCCACTACTAGCAAGGGCTTAAGACAACTTAGTCTCAACACAAATAAGGAAAATAAACCACTGGTTGTACTCCCAACAACCCACAACTTAACTTGCAATTTTAGACCTAGTAGCCTATTAGGTCTCCTAAAACTAATTTTTAACAATAACTCTAAAAGTCATCGAACGACCTAGGTAATAAAATGCTGATTCAAGTACCCTTTTCCAAGCTCTAACAAACCCCAAAGTTTCAGAGACCAACTCCACTCTAGTATATCCCAACCAATGCCAATTACTTAGGCATAATCATCCACTTTAGGCTTGTTTTCCAAGGAAAATGGTCAAGAATGGATGCATGAAATCAAATCTCCAATCCAAAGACATTCTTCAAGCTCAAAAAAGATCATTTTGGTTTGAAACCAAGTCCTCAAACTCTTTCCATCATTCTATCCACTCTAATCTCTCTAAAACAAGGTTAAATACATGTAGATATTTGACCTAGGGCTTCCTTCCAAAATTCACCAACTTGTCCTCCTACTCCAAAATTGTAAAAATTAGATAATATGAAATCCTAACTTGGTCCATGCTAGAGAAGAGAGAAATCCACTAGTGGAATCTCAAGTTAGGAGCATTTTATTGTCCAAACCCTCAAAACAAGGTTTTTACAGACCATCAAGGGACAAAATCTGGTAAATTTTGTCAAATAAATGATAATTTCTTCAAATGAAAGCCAAAACCTTCTAAATAGGTAAGTCCAACTTTTCAATGTAGAAGATTCATCCCCCAATCAATGGATTCCCTCCAACACATGAAAAATTAGAGAAAAGTGTTGGAACAACAGGAATTTTATTGATTTTTGAAAGCAAATACAACTAAAACCTCTATATATCTCTCTCTTCAAATTATTAGAGCCTATATAGGCTATTTAAAACTGATTTAACCAACCCTTGGTTAGTTTTAGCTGTTGGAAGTTGTATTTTGAAAATTTGCCAAGAAAATTGCAAAAGTTGCTAAGCAACTTTTTGCAATTTTGCAATTTTTGTGCTAAGACAACTTTTATTGCAAATATGTTTGCAGATGGAATCAAATAAACACTAATAAAAAAGAAAACTAATCAACACTAACACTAATGAACAAGAACACTAAAATATTGAATTCAATCACAACAAAAGATAGATTATTATACTCGAACTCATGAAAAACACTATCTCATTGGTCAAGTTGATCACATATAAGTATGGATATCTAGTATGTTTAGATAGATTTTTGAATCTTCTTTCTATTGCACTTGGAATGAGGTTCTAATTCACTCTACAACTCAAGATATTCCCATTTTACTAACCGTTGTCCTCATTTTGTGCCATTACCTAGGGTTTCATCTGTTTTCCCTCATATCTTGAGATTCCACCATGGGAAATTAACAACCCTTGGTGGAATCTAAGTTAGGAAAATTATTTTTATGTTCCTTTTAGTTTTAGGTCAAAAGAACGAGTCTAGAGAGGAAAACTTGATGCCCTAGGCATGCAAGATCCATGTGCATGCTAAAAATTTGTAGCAACATCTTCCATAATGCATTGTAGATAAGGTTTTGAGGCTTGAAAATTGGTATGTGATAATTTTACATGATCCCCCTCATGTTCCAATTTTTAGATAGAATTTTTTCTCAAGGTTTAGGGTACTTCCTTTGTTAATGGATGCCTAATTGCCTACATTCCTAAGTGAGCCTTAAAAAACTCAGTTATTGCATACTTCTCTTGAGATCCCAAGGCTTTAATATGTTATATAAAAACCAAAAGGGTATTAAAATAAATTATTCTTTTGTTTGGTTTGTGAGGAGATGCTTGTGATTTTCCATGTTCAAGGCTATAACCTTAGTCTTGAGTTTGTGAAGCAACTAGCCAATGAAAGTTGCATAGTTTGAATCTAAGGTTGGATTCATGTTAGTTTGGACCAAAATAGACCATTTCTATGCTTGGAAGTCACCTCTAGTCCATATTTTTATTTGTGGGGTTTTGTGTCAAATAAGCCTTGTGCTGCCCTTAAGAGCAACTAGTGATTAGTTGTCTTTGTGATAGGTTTTCCTTATGATTGGGGATTCTTAGGAGTGTTTGGGTTATGATAACCATACTATATTATCAAGAACTTGTGATAGGTGTTTTGGGGCTGATTGGATTAACAATGACACTCATTGTTCCTTAACCTTCAGTGAAAAGGATTCTAGGAACCTTGTCCATTCCCACTACCCGTTCCATTGAATCAAAGTGGTATTAGAGCCATGTATCTTACTAAAGAGGAAGAAATACCTTTAAGAAGGAGAAATATGAGCCTATAGACCTTGATCCATTTGTGATGATGTTAAAAGAGAAAAAAATGCATAAAATGCTGTCCTCTTGCATTTTTATCCATATTTTTCCATAAAATCAAGAAAATAAATTGAAGATTAGGATACCCATTTCACTCCTCTATAACATATGAAAAGATAAGGTATGGTTTTTTTGGACCAAGTCTCTACTGTTACACTATGGCCTAGTTTTTAGGCATAAAAATGAGCAATATAGGTGATTTTGGAAAGAATTTTTTTTTAAATGTTTCTTAGAAGGTTATAAAGGTCCTTAAATTCATTAAGTTAAGTTTTAGGTGTCTAGGAGTTAAGATGTAAAAAATTACAAAAATTGCAAAAATGCTAACAACTTTGCAAGAGTTTGGGAAATGGTGAAGGGATGAGCATTTAAAAATAAGTTATTTTACTATTTCTAAACCTTTTTTAAGTCGTCAAGTGAAAACTATAAAAATTGCACATTTTGTGCATAGTTGCATTGTTGAAAGTTGTAAAAGTTGCTCAAATTTGCAACTTAGTGGAAAAATGGTTGTGAGATCGAACTATTTGTTTCATTAGCTCCAAGTGGCTAGGTAAACCATATCCCCAACCTCATCCCATCCTATTTAGTGCTTGAATTTTCTCAGGCATGTTGAACTAGAACATCCCTAAGAGTCACTAAATTCCATAGGACTGCGATCTTTGACAGGGCATATCTCAGAGCTCATGCATGATATGGATGTGATTGTAGTTCCTATAGGACTCTATTCCTACAATAACCTCTCTATCTTTTTTGAGATCATACTCTATTTTGATTTTGTGATGCCATCTCGGGTGATGCTGAAACTTGTAGTGTTGGCTAGTACAAAATCGCCAACTGCCAAATCTCTCTCACCTTTCATTATGGGATTGAATTGTCTACTCCATTAGCTTTGGGTGGCCGGATAAAACCTATCCCCATTCTCTTCTCATTCTTTTCAACACTCGAACATTCTCAAGCACACCGAACCAAAATGTCCCTAAGGGTCACTAAATGTCATAGGGCTATGATCTTTGATGAGGCATATCTTGGAGCTCATGCGAGGTATGGATGTGCTTCTAGTTATTATAGGACCATGTTGCAGAGTCCTACAATAACCTCTCTCAGTTTTTAGAGATCATACTCTATTTTGATTTTGCAATGCCATCTCGGGTGATGGTAAAACTTGTAGTGTTGGCCAGTACAAAGTCTCCAACCACCAAATCTCTCTTATCTTTCATTGTGGGATTAAACTATCTACTCCATTAGCTCTGGGTGGCTGTGTAAACCCTATCCCCAACCTTGTCCTATCTTGTTCAAAACTCAAATTTTCTCGGGCATGCCAAACTGGAACATCACTAAGGGTCACTAAATGCCATAGAGTTGTGATCTTTGACGGGGCATATCTCAGAGCTCATGCGAGGTGTGGATGTGATTCTACTTTCTATAAGACCATGTTGTAGAGACCTATAATAACCTCTCTTTCTTTTTAGATATCATATTTTTTTTTAATTTTGCAATGCCATCTCGGGTGATAGTAAAACTTGTAGTGTTGGCTACTACAAAATTGCCAACTGCCAAATCTCTCTCACCTTTTTGTCGTGGGATTGAACTATTTTCTACATTAGCTCTAGGTGGTTGAGTAAACCCTATCCCCAACGTTCTCCCATCTTGTTTAGTGCTAAAAAATTCTTAGGCACGTTGAACCAGAATGTCCCTAAGGGTCACTAAATGCCATAGAGTTGTGATATTTGACAAGGCATATCTTGGAGCTCGTGCAAGGTATGGATGTGATTCTAGTTCCTATAGGACCATGCTACAGAGACCTATACTAACCTCTCTCTCTCTCTCTCTCTCTCTCTCTCTCTCTCTCTCTCTCTCTCTCTCTCTCTCTCTCTCTTTGGAGATCATACTCCATTTTGATTTTGTGACGCCATCTCGGGTGATGTTGAAACTTGTAGCGTTGGCCAGTACAAAGTTGCCAACTGCCAAATCTCTCTCACCTTTCATCGTGGGATTGAACTATCTACTCCATTAGCTCTAGGTGACTAGGTAAACCCTATCACCAACCTTGTCTTGTCTCATTTAGTGCTTGAATTTTCTCAGGCATGCTGAACCGAAACATCCCTAAGGGTCACTAAATGCCATAGCGTAGTGATCTTTGATAGGGCATATCTTAGAGCTCGTGTGAGGTATGTATGCAATTCTAGTTCCTATAAGACTATGTTGTGGAGACCTACAATAACCTCTCTCACTTTTTGGAGATCTTACTCCATTTTGATTTTGCAATGCCATCTCAAGTGATGCTGAAACTTGTAGTGTTGACTAGTACAAACTTGCCAACTACCAAATCTCTCTCACCTTTCCTCCTGGGATCAAACTATCTATTTTGTTAGCTCTAGGTGGCTAGGTAAAAACTAGCCCCAACCTCTTCCCATACCGTTGAGCACTCAAATGTTCTCGGGCATGTACAACTGAAATGTCCCTAACAAAAATAATGACACATTAAAGGTCTTACAAGAGTTCATAAGTTTCTATTTATCTCCCCCACATTGAAAATATCATTGAGAAAACATGGTGTGATGTGTAGAAGGATAAGATTATAAAGGGATCATAACTTTTCCTCCTCATTATAACTCATGATCTTAAGGGTTTATTAGAGGTAAGCTTAATATGACACATATTCTAATGTGCCATAGGTTTATAAGATTGTATCAAAACTATTAAAGGAATGATAGAGATCACTATTTTGCATCACTATAGAGACAACACTAATGATAATCAATGCATAAGGTAAGGGCATTACAAAGGAATGAGATCAAAGGAAAATATTCAAGGCAACAATAGTGAGTGTGATGAACAAATTTTTAAACCTTTTTAGTAGTTAGATCTTTGTTTCATTAATGTTTCATTAAATCTTGAGAATCCTATTATGTACACCCTATTTTTCAAAGTGCTAGAATCAACATAAGTTTAGCATTAAAAATATTTATCCAATTTTGGGGTGGAAGTTGGGGAATTTTGTGGGAGCATGTTTGTCCAATTCTCATTAAAAAAATGTGATGTCATCTTTTCTACTCACATTAGGGCTAAAGGTGGGTTGTATTTAGCATAGGTGAAATGCCAAGATAGTCTAGATTCAAAGAACTAGGAACTAGTTGCATCATAATTGTCTCAACATGATGCCATAAAAGTATTCCTCTTCAAAGTTCTTCTCCTCCTTAATTGCAACAAGTCTAAGTCCACAAGTTGCTTTGGGATGGATCATATTGTTATTTCTAGGATAATATTTTGATATGCCCAAACATAATGAATGAATGATAATAGCTCTTTGCATTTAGATAGGGAAATAGAAGTTAAATTTCTATGTCTTTCCTTTAAGTAGTTCAAAATTGAATTCATTTGTTTCTATTGATTTTTTAGCACATTTGACTTGTGGTTAACTTTTTTCAAAGGTAATTCTTACCATTTGGCAACACATATAAATAATTTACAATTCTTTAAAAAATGATGAAAAACTATTGATGACTAGATCTACCATATAAATTTTATATATTAGTTTGTTAACAACAAGGAATTATTTTCCTTAATGTTTAATCCTAAGAAGTTGTTTTAGAAATCACATTAATTGTAAAATTGATTGCCTTATTATTTGTTTCACTAGAAATAATGTAGAAAAAGTTAGTGTCAATACTAAATAGAATAAAACTAAAGCAAATACTTGTATGTAATTTTAATCATTTTATAATCATAAGAAAGTGTTACTTATATATATATTTAGTTAGTCAAATTCATTTGGATTGGTTAATGGATTCATGTCAAGCTTCCAATTGTTGATCGATAGCCATTAAATGAGACCATGATAGTTAAAATTTTGTTGGGGATACTTTTGGAGGACTTTATGACATTATTGACACTCCCATCCCCAACTCATAAATAAGGAAAAATATGGAAAAGATGACATGAACAATTGTTGATTGATAGCCATTAAATGAGACCAAGATAGTTAAAATTTTGTTGGGGATACTTTTGGAGGACTTTATGACATTATTGACACTCCCATCCCCAACTCATAAATAAGGAAAAATATGAAAAAGATGACATTATCTTGGGTTGAAGTAAAATCTCAAGAAGTGATGCACTTAATGAGCCATAAGAAATCTATGTGTACATTCCTAAACTTATAACGAATGTTTGGATATAAAGGCTCCATATGTTGGCCCAAAAATGGAAGCCAAGAATGTAACTAGGCATGTATTAGCATAGTCTCCCTATGAGGATCCCAAGTATCTACTGCTATTATTAATTTGGGCATCACTATAAGATCCAGAATACATTATGAAGTACTAAAGCATGTAGTAACTTCTCCTATGTCTCTAGAAAATGTAGCATAGGTTCAGGGTGCCTTGGCTCCTAGGAATTTGTAGCAGCTAGTCTCAGTACTATAAGATTAACTTCAATGAAGAGTTGAGTGTAAGGAGTTGAAGAAGCAAGTTCTACTTCTATGTAAATGCCAAAATCACAAGGCTCATTCCCTTGCATAAGCCTTTGCCACAATGACATTACCTCTAAATCATGCAAAGGATGTTGAAATGGTTCCCAACCTTGAAGCACTCTTGTAAACAATGCCAAAGCTAAATATTATGCATAATAGAGAACATGTTATCTAGTTTAGTACAAGATTGAGTAATTCTACCTATAAAATTCTATCTTCTATAAGGTTCAATGTTGACCAATTGTGTATATAAAGAAATATATGCATTGGAATACATGTGAGTGCCCATTACAATTGGTATTCTATGATGGCAAATCTAACATATGGAATTAATGAAACCTTGAGAATCCTATTAGGCTCTACATCATAACTAAACCTTGAAATTAATGTAATGTATTGTTTTTAGTTTTAGATTTGTTAAATGTTTGTAATAATAATTTATGATAATTTTTTAGATGCATAACATAGAAGGCAGGCTTACACATGAACAAGAAGATCATAAATCAATATGACAATGACATAAATTGTAAATGATAAATTTTTTCTTTAAAACTAATAAAGTTTATTGCTGACCAATATTGTATCAAAAATTCAAACTGATTAGGTATTGAATTAAGCTTGATAAACAAATGACAAAGAAGGAAAACTTTAAAGATGAACAAGATCATAAATCATATGATGATGACATATTGGAAATGATCAACTTATGCTTAAACAGTGATAAAGTTTATTGTTAATTAATATTCTATCAAAGTTTCAAACTAATTAGGTATTGAAATTAATTTCATACATGAACAAACATATAATATAAAATGATAACCAATAATGTCATAAGTCTAATAATGTTGTGCATCAACTAAATGTCATACATCAAATATAAAATGTCATATATACATCAAATGTATATTGAATATGTCCACTGACATAAAATCCAACATATATGTCCATTGATGTTTACGCATGTACATGTCTATCAACTATATCTTCTCCTTCCCATGAGGGGAAGGAAAAAAATCTCTAGAGGCCTTTAGTCATTGTGTGGAGGGAGATGGTGGCGATGATGGGGTCCTCCTCACACACTCACTTGTCCTCTTGTTGAGGCTCTTCTCTAACTCAAGCTGATGCAAACAAAGCATATATGAATCAATAATTATTATAGATTGAAATAAAATATATGTACACACAAAATTAATTATTTTCTTACCACCATCATATAGTCACTCTGCAAGCACACCTTGAAGGCTCTTGGATGATTTGGTGTGAAAAGACCCTACAACAATTAAATCAATATAATCACTTATAAATAACATTACAAATTTTGGTACTAACTATTATAAAAAACAAATAAAACCAAGAAAATTGTTTCATACCTCAGTCAATGGTTGTGAACTAGCAATAGCTACAGCCACTCCATGATTGAGAGATTGCCAGAGATGAGGAGGAGTCTCCAATGTCAAGAGCTACATGTCATACAATGCACATTAAATGTAACATGAAACATGAAACAAATATAATCAAATGAATTAAATTAACATGAAACAAATGTACCTCTATGAAGCTCGCATCACATCTATTCTCAGAGTTTATAGTGAATGTCGATGGTCCTATAGAGAACTAATGCACACACATAAGTTTTTTTGTCAATCCTTCATATGATTACTCAATAAATATATGATTTCATATAAATGATTAAATCAATACATACCTATGGACTCATCAAGGAGACAAAAAATGGGGCTAGGGGATCACTACTAGGCCTGCCAACACTTCAACCCTAAATTTTAAACAATGTCAATACATGCTAATTATTTAATCATTCACTATACATATGAAATGTGATCAAATTAGTTTATTATAATTGTAATTTACCTGTGTGTCAATGCCAAATGTCTCATTTAGGAACTAATCAGTCACTAGCCCATCATCCACACCATCTTTAGCATGACTGCCAAATGTGCATAAGTATCTGCATGAGGTGCATATGTGACCACGACATGTAGAAGGCTCCTCCTCAACTAATGGACTTGTGCAATGAATGTGGGTCTACATCAAAGCTCACCCTATGGATTGACCATAGGTGCCCTAACTACATTAGGGTCACGACGTGCCCCTGGCCTCTCAAATGATGACCCCCCACCTCTACCCTGAGAGTCTAATATATCAAAATAATTAAAGGATCTCCCCAAGAAAAAACTCACAATACAATTTCCTTAAGAAATACATGGGGATCTCATGATTATTGCAAGGAGGGGCATCATAAATCATCAACCATCTATCCAAAAAATTATTTCTAATAGCATTGTGTATGCACCAATGGATGGAGAACCATTTAGCACCCTCTCTAATAGTATCTTGTTCACCGAGTTTTCTAAATAATGTGCATATTATACCCGTTGGTATATTTTTTTTTTTAACATCTTGATATGATAATTTATTTTCATCATATCATTTTTGATCTTCCCTCTTAACCCTCCAAACATTTAATTGACCACTAACATTAGCTATGTGGATCTTAATGGATTCGAGGGACAATGCCAATTGAGCTCTCATTGGATTGGTTTGTTTGAAAATTGTTTCAATTGACCAATGAGTCATTCTAATTCAATTTTGCCTCTTTCTATTTCATTTATTATATTTTCTTGTGTGCTAGGTGGAGGTCTTGCAATTGGTTTAGGTTGCAAAATGTGTTAGAATATGATAAGATTAATAACCTAGAAAACTAGTGCAAAGAATAAATATCTAAACTATGAATGCAAATGATACAACATCAAAATAGCATCATAGAGTTAGTCTCCAAGAGAGTAATGCAAATGCTGGAAGCAAAATAGCATTAAGAGGATGCAAAAACAAGAGATGCAAATACAAGCCAAGTAGCATGCTTATATAGGCTAGGAAGAGGGAGGAGGTGGCAACACCAACCAATGAGGAGCAACCATCTATCGGACTAAAGATAGCAAAGTATCTTCCCACGATAGTTAATGGATGCTCGCATGTAGGAAGGTGACACCTCACAACCATTCACCTAATAAGACATGCTTTATTAACCTAAGTGAGATCATTAAAAGTGTAGGAAAAACCTAGCAAAATAGGAAAAATAAAAAACTAAACTAACAAAATGTGTTGTTCTTCTTGTGGAGGGTTTTGGTTTAGATCTTCTTGGGGGTTTTGGTTTTGATCTTCTTGGGGATTTGCTAGTTCATTATTAAAATTTCTTGATAAGAAATCAATTGAAATCTAAATAAATAAATAAATTTTTTTAAAAATTGAAAAAAACCTACAAAACAATATAAAAAACATATCAAACAATGTAAAAAGAAAGTTAGATAACGTATGGCCTACTTGTGATCTTGAACTTTGATAGTGAGGAGGCATATCGGCAAGGAAGGTGGTAGAAAACTTGTTTGGTTGTAATCCGCGTATGTGTTGTAGCAAGAAGTAGTAGAAAAGGGTTAAAATGAATGGGCTATGGGTATGCAACCCATTTATAAAAATTAGGTTTTTTTAAAGTGCATATGTGCTATGGCTTAGGTTACCCAAGCCATAACGCGTGCACACTATAGTGTGCACATGCTATTAAAAATTAGAAAAAAGATGGTGTCACCTTTTTGGTACCACAACATGGTGCACATACCCCACTATAGAAGACTTTTGGGCCAATGCCAAGGATGAATTTAATGTGGGAAAACTAGCTTTCTCAAGATTGCCAGTGAATATGATGAGAGATATCAAATGGAGAGGCCTTGATATTCCTGATCAACTAGAAGATGATGGAAATGTGTTGATAGAAGATTATGTTACAATAGAAGGAACAGAGTTGAATCTAGTAAATTGGGATGATCATTAGGATCCTTCCTTGGAAGCAGTTACAAGAGTAGTTGATTTTCATATCAAGTCATGGTACAATGAAAGATGAAGGAAGCTACAAAGTCAAATGATTCCCCTTACTTATGAGAAGATGAAGCCAAAAGAAGGTCCAGTGGAATCAATTAGATAGAAGGGTGAACGAAGTAGCTGACAACAAGAAATAGTTAGAAGCAAGAAGAAAGCTTTGGAGGTTGAGAAAAGTAAAGAACATCTGGAACCTCTAGCCAAGAGATAGCATGCAACACCATCAAGGGAAACTATAATTAAGGCTAGAGGCCAAGAAGATAACACAAGTGAACAAAGGACCATGGTAGAAGTGAGCTTTGATTTAGAGTCAAGTGGTTATAATGACAGCACCGAATACTCTCCTCTCTCATAAAATCAACATGGAGATGACATGGTAGTTACTAGTGAAGAAGGAGATGGACTTATCGATATTGAGGCAATAAGTTAGGCACCCAAGGCCATTGGTTATGATCTATTAGTCAAACTAAATCTAGATTTGGGGAGATGCACCACACCACCATGGTTAAGGTGAATGCTTATGCCAAGAGGCAAGGTAATAACTGCTCGAGCAGTTGAAGACATCCAAGGACTAATAGAAAAGGGTGATAGTGAGAACCAAAAACAAATGGAAAAAATGATGGCAAAGGTAATTTGAAGTGACAATGATGGTCATTGAAAGGTTCAGATTACTATATCAATAGTCAACAAGGCATTGGATGAGATTGTGGCCCAAGAATATGAGATAGTGGAACATAATTTGGGAAGAAACATAGATGATATGGAATGAGAAGAGATCCAAGAGGGTATATCTTCAATCAGAGAAAGGTTGAGCAAGGAAAATGAAAGGATCATAAAGTTGGAGGCCGAGAAAAAATATTGGAGAGATTGCCAGCCTATCTAATAGTTGCACTAGGTAGCCCTTCCCAAGACAACAAAAGCAACCTAGAAGAGATATTGGCTTAGCTACATGAAGTCAGGGATTAGATCCATGATACAATCCAAGATGGACGATATTTCTTGCCTTCCTTTGTCTTGACATTCTGATCATTAGTGACTGTTAGAAACAAATTTAGAATATTTGAAGAGTAGTGGAAGGATTTCCTTCTAGTCAAGGATTTAGCTATTCCTAGGCTATGGGCATTCATTGGGCTACTAGAGGCATATTTGGAAAGGACTAGGTTGGTTGATGAAAGAGGATTGAGTACGGTGAGTCTTGGTTTGTTGCCTTGACTACCAGATTGAGAACACTTGAGGAGATATAGAATGTAGTTGCACAACATAGCCCAAATGTTGACACTTCCATTTCAACCATGGTGAGCGACGTTGGGGTGGCACTTGATTTGAAGACATCAAAGAAGAGGACATTGATGAGACAAGACTTGGATCAAGATTAGATGAGTTAGGAAAGGTTGCTATCAAGAAGAAACATTTGGGCACCCTTTCCTCCCTCAATGTTTTTATCAGATTTGCAAAAGAGGATGAGAAGGACCATGAGAAGACATGATAGGTAGCAAGCAGCATGATGAAATTGGTGGACCTCAAGATAAAGCATACACCTTTCCCTCCCATGAAAAAATTCAATCAAAGGCTAGCTAAGTTCATTGCCTTAGCTAAAAGAATAAAAGAAAAGGGGAGATTTATATTAGAAGATCATTTAATGTAAGCCCAAGTGCCAATTTCTCTTTCCTCTAGGGTAGGGCAAGTGTCTAATTCTAATTGGCCACCATTTTGGTGCCTTCTTCTTCTTTTTTTAAAGAGGGGTAAACACTTTGACCTGGAGCTATGAACCAGTGAGGTCACAAATGGAGGACTTCATCCCCATGAAATTTGAACCTTGATGCCAAGGATAACAATGCAACAACTTAACCATCACAACATGCCACTATTGGCACCATTTTGGTGCCTTCTCATTGGTTGCTACTTTTCCACTTTTTTCATTGGTCCGGTGACGAGGTGGCATCTTCTCATTAGCCAATGGGGTGGCAACCTTAATTAGGGTTTCTAGGATTCAATCTAGATCATCAATTTTGCCTCTTTATCTCTACAATTGATTGTACATTTTGGCCTCTATATAAGGCCATTTTCTCTCATTTGTAATGGAAAGAGAAAATTGTTGCTAAGATAATGTCAAAAAATCACTTTTCTTTCTAATTGTTGTGACTTGCATGGTGATTAAATTTTTTTTGTGTTGTTGCATGGTTTCTACTTCCAAATTGTTAGAGTAAAATTTCTTTTCAATTTGTTAAAGTGGATTGCATTTCAAATTGTTAAGTAAAGAGTAAAGTAGATGAATAGTTGCATGGTAGCATTGGTGGATATTTGATAGAGATTTATAACTAGGCCATTAGCATCCTAGTGGCTTGTTGGGAAGCCTTGTGTGGTAAACTAGTTCACTTTCCTTTGAATCATTGCATCTATGGAGGTGGAGCCACCGGTTAACTTTCATTAGATTCGATCCCCCTCTATTTGTTAATCTTACATTCATAGGAGTAGGAGTAGAATAGCAAGTAGCTTAGGAGTTGGAATTTTGAAGAAGAGAGTTAGAAAGACACAAGTCATAAGAACCATCCACCCTCCATCACCATCACCTTCTCCACCAACATCATCTTGCATCCATATCAAAACACCATCACCATCATTTCATCAAAGTCTAAGTCATCCTCAAACAAATAGTGTAAGGCTACCTACGTGATTACCAACAAATCACATCGATATACTAAGTTAGTATTGATAGGTGTAAGGAACATTGTAGTTATTCTCATGTCCCATGAGTATTAACTTTTCAAGAGAGGAGTTGTGTGTTTGATACTCTATATCAAATATTCAATCGCTAATATGTTATGTGGTATAAAAATTGACATTCACAAAATTTATCTTTTCAATGTTTTACTATGTAGAGAAACTATTATGAGCAAAATTTTGTGTCAACGCTATAATGACATCATTTTATATATATGAAATTATCATCGTAACCCTTGCACCCTTCAAAGGTGCAAGTGCTAGCCACATGTTTGTCAGAAGGAATTCACAATACAAGGAATTTATTTCCAAGACCACATGCATGAAAAAGGAGCAAGTAATGAGGTGAAAAGTGAAAACCTCAATTTTCAAACATGAGGAAAAGTTTGAAAGGCATATATCAGCCATAGGGTTACAGTTATCAATGAGATGCTTTAACATAACTAAATTTCTAAGGAATTGAAAAAGGGCATTAACAAATGCAAATGTGGAGGTTGAATTTATTGTATTCAAGTAGGAGTAAGACACAATTGCATTTCACATTAAGCTAGGGTGAGATAGATGGAGGGAAAGGAAATCATAGCCCCCAAAATCTTGAATGATAGTGCACTTTGAACTATTTTTTATCACCTCCTTAAGTTAACCATGTTGTTCTTTGTAAATCTTTATTTATTTATTTATTCATCTTTTGGCCCTTTTCTTCCTTCCTAATGTTCTACATTCAGATCATGTTTTATTAGTTGTTGTCTTATATAGCGAACTAATGTTCCTAGTTTCCATACTGAATTAAATTTTGGAATTTGAAAAATCAAAAACTATAAAGTTTAGTGCTTGTTTATTTAAAAGATAATTTTGTTGTTGGAATTGCATTTTTTTTTATTGGTCACTCATAATTTTGCTAGGTTTTAGTATTTTTAATAAATAAAATTAAAAAGTAAAAATGGATGACAGCTAATAGACACAAATTAAATGCATTGCATTTAAATAAGTAGACATCATAGATGCCAAAAGTGGCACGAAGCAAATGTAGGCCATCGGATACATATATTTGTGACAACTGAAATGTTGGTGTGAGCATATATTGAAATCTAATGGTGGTAGCTGAAAAGTTTTTTAATTTTATTGGATTAATAGCTGAAAAGTTGTTGGTAGACAAATATCAAAAAATCACCATTTAATCTCCTTTTTCAAATGCAAAGCCTTCTATTCCAAATGAGAAAAAAAAGGTGGAAACCATAGGTCAGGGTTCTGAGTATTCCACATCCATCCTTCCACTGAGTGTGAGTTTTATATACATCAAATTGACAAAAAGTTACATAATTAGTTAGGTATATGAGTAAAGTTTGGTATCATACAAGTAGTTGATTTGTTTGAATATTTATATTAGAAAATAATTTAATAATAATAATAAAATTGTCAAGTAAACATTCAATATAATACAATTAAAATCAATAACTATTTAAAATATGTTATTGTATTAAAAGTAATATAATCATAAATTTATTAGATATCTAATTCTAGTATTAGAAAATATTAATGTTCAATAGTATTAACACTTACAATGTTTCACTAACAAGATGAACATGGTCAAACACAATTTGCATATAGATTGACTCCATTTTTTCTAATGCACAAATATAAAGTCTTATATTCTTTTTTAATGTAATTTTGATTTTAATAATAAGCATTAGTATAAAATTTTATTTAAAAGATTATAATATTAGTTATTTTTAAAAATTATTTCACTTTAAATTTTTAAATCATTTTCAACATGTTCTATATCAAAGATCACATACAAAAGATGATCAAATTGATCACATTCATTGATATTTTTTACTACTTCTCATACCTTAAGACAAGGACTCCAACTCTCCGAGAACTCTTTATTTGTCTTTTCATCCTTTTTTTCCACTAATCTTACTTTATTTATTCTTCTGAGACATGATCACTAATGTTTTATTTATTTGTCTTCTGGTACATGATTGCTAATGTTTTATCTTTGGTCCATGTAATGTCCACCAGCAAATCTCATGTGAAGGGCCATCGAATCTACCCTGGGCCTTCAACAGCATCAGCCATGAGAAAATACACAATTAATTCAATTTAATTTGATCTAAATAATTGAGAAGGGACATCAAATCTCTATCGGTGTTGATCTCGTCACTAACTACCGACACATTGAGATAGGTATTACTATTTTATAATCATCTTACTGTTGGGATTGGCCTTGTTCATGTCATTGCTTTGATCATTCCTATCCACTTGACTAATAGACATAATATGCATGAATTCAGTAAGATGCTCTAGTTTGTTAGGGTGACCAACTTACTAAAGATGCTTTATTTTGTCCTCACTCAGTAGTAGAATTATATGTTCACCTAATTAACCAGATGCGTGATAGCTCAAGAGCAGTGGAATTAAGTAGATTAGATATTATAATCTCTGTGCAACATGCACGAATGTGGACTGCTTGATAGTTATTTGTGGACCAAAATGATTGTCTTTTATCTAAATTCTTTAAGGTAGAGTATATTGTAATGATTGAGGCAAAAATAAAAACACAATCGATCATTAAAAGAACTACTATTTTCAATTATAAAATATATGAAAGTATAAAATAATAATTTCTCATATTGTAATTATTAGTTAAAGGTCAATAGTCATCTTAAAAAATACTTGTAAATATTTGATGGCATAAGTACGTAGTAAAGCTGTAAATAGCGAGGGACAGAACATGGTCTGAAGATAAAACATTCCTGTAAGGGATGGTTATATAGAAGAATCCAATCTTCTGGCATTTCCAGAGAAAATGAATGTTATGATAGATCTTCAACAAATTTCTCTTATTCGTTTTTCTGTGCAAAGTTGGATATGTGGTATGGTAAATCTAACATAACCTACCTTGACAAATTGCAGTGATTATGCCTTGCTTTAATTAAAAGCATATAAGTCATCATTTGCAGACAATCTTTCGAGATGCATTCAAGAAGCTCAAATCAATAAACAAATTTATTGAAGGCCATCATTTTATATCATCATTTATGCATTTTCTTCTCACGATCTATATTATTTCTTCATTAGTGAAGTTGTCCATAAAGGAACAAGATCTTCATCAACCATGCATGAGCATTCAAGAATTCATTCCTTCAAGTGTAATAGTTATTTCATTATAATTTAAAATTAATTTTATTTTCTAGTCTTTGTTTTGAAAAATTGAACAAAGAAAAATATGATATAATAGTACAAAATAATAATTTAATATATATTTAAATATACAAAATGTAATAGATTATATTTACATATTTCTATATATATCATTTATTAAAAATTATGATAATTATTTATTACATATATATAGATAAAAAATAGTAAAAGAACACTATTAAAAACATAATATATTTTTTCAAACAATCTACAAGACAGAAGAAAAATCATAAACAAATACAAATTTAAAAAAATAAAAATGATTCATACATAAAAATACAAAACTAAACATATTTGAAATTCTTGTGAGAGACAATAAATAATATATTTGTCATGTGGGATGGATGGTCTGTACATGTGGAGTTCTACTCTTTTCCTACTTTACTCTCTTTTCATCATTTGTGGAGTTTTACTTCTACCATTTACCTTTGTTACTAATAACAACGATAATGACATGCAATTAATATATGTGCCACTTCATGTGTTTATGTACCAAGTCATATTTTTATGTTATGAAATGCCGCATCTATGTCATTCATTTTTTTGCATCACTCAGCTCACAAAGAGTAGAGAGTAGTACAAAAATTTCGTAGCAATGAAGTGATTAAAGTAGTTTGCCCATAAAGGTCTATTGATATTGTAATTAGCAATCACACCTTGGTGTGCAATAAGTACATCAAAGATATTTTGATGATAAATAAAAACTAAATTTGATCTATTTATGTATTTATTTGTATAGTATGTAATAGCTTAAAATCAACTGTACATCCACTTAAAAAAGGATCCAAATGTGTCTTAAACCAAACCTCTACACATAGAAGATAATTAAGATCCTAACTCGATTAGAAATAGGTTCATGTTTGAGATCTCTCTCTCTCTCTCTCTCTCTCTCTCTCTCTCTCTCTCTCTCCATTTCAACTTCCCTCCTCTCTCTTTATTTATATATCTCCCTCTCCCTTCCTTTACACACATACATACCTCACATATGTTGGTGTAAATAAGTATTTACTATTTACACATTACTTAAGTTTACTTAGGTTAATGCATTATTTTATGATTTATTTAGGTGAGACACTTAGGAGTTTGTGTATTCTTATGAGTTGTTATGTTGACAACACAGAAGTATGCAACTCTAATTTAGCTCATGGTGTTTACAACATTGGAGTTTGCATCATTCATTGAGTTGTCATGTAGACAACATAGTTATTCACACTCCCATTTTAGCACATGTTGTCTACAACTTTAATTTGCATGCTACACCATTGTAGGCTTATCCTCTCATCATTGCACTTACTTCTGTACTTACGGGAGGATAACCCATATCTAGTGGACATGTGCCCAGTTGTATGACTTATCATGTTGCTAACTTCTATGCATTCTAGAGCTCTGTAGAGGCCTTTATATAAAGGCACTCCTAGTGTACTTTCATATGAAATATTGAAGGAATATATCGTCATTCTAATCATACTCTCTCTTTGGTCTACTGTTCCGCTTGTGGTTGAGTTCCTTGGTCTTGGGTGAATTCTACCCTGAGGCAAATTCTTACATGGTATTAGAGCTCGAGGAGATTATCTTCACATAGCTATTTGAGACCATTAATGCTTCAGCACCTCAACCCAAATTTGGAGAATATGCAAAAATTGGAAGCGTCTAAAGCTAAATTGGACTTCGCCATTGCATCTGAAATGTCAATTCGGTGAAGATCAACTATAAATTCACTTATGTTGGGACAAATTCGATCACGAGCCAAAAAAAATTTTGCAAACTGGTACCCGAAGGCACAGATTTGCAATTTGGTATGGTCATTTAATTGATAAGTTTATTTATTTCTCAAATCTGCAATTTTATTTTTTGTTATTTTTCTGCATTTTTTTTGGAAATTTGTAGAAATTTTTTTTCCTAGTCAAGCTAGTAGAGAATTTTTTTTTGTAGAACTAGGCAATCACACCTCAGCCTTGCAATTTGGGAGGAATATTCTATTAATTGTAGGAAAGAATATTCCATTTGGTGGGTTTCCTATATAATTTTCTACTAGATGGGACTGCATACTTTCTGGCCACATCCACCAATCACAATAAATTTTTGGTGGACACTGGCAACCAACATTCTGGCCAAGCTCCATAGCTCAGTAACCTTTGTTGCTTAAGGGTTGTGGCTCCGTGTTTTTTAAACAACACATAGTGCTATGAACCGATGAATGTGAGATTATTACTTACATTTTTTAGCACTTGAAACTTTTATCTAGCTAGCCACGATCATGTTCCTCAGTGCCGCTTCAAACTTTTTTGGTGATGCACAAACTCACCAGCAATATGAACCATAAACTCCAGCAAGGCTCTACGCATTTTGGCACCTGCTAACACATTTCTGGCAGCCAATCAAATTCACCCATGTGGCACTTCTACTCCTTGACACATGGTATCTCTGTGGTTAGCAAAATCCATGTCAACACCACACAATCAGCCCACCATACCTTGCATAGTCAATGCCATCCTTACCTGTCAATACTGTCTTTACATGATGACATCATCTTGACATCATCTAGGGGCAGAGTTTTAGCTAACATCATCAAGTTCACTAGCCTAAATTTGACGGTCATCTGACCATCATATAGGGGCAAATTTTGTACTATTGCGATGACCATATGACCGTCAAATTTAACCCCATTTTTTGCTGATGCAACCCCTCTCTAGATTGATTTTTGATTTTACAGTCCAACTGTGGGAGGCCATATCTCAGTCATCTAGACTCCAAATGCAATTTTTTAAAAAATTGGGTAGAATTTCCTAAACTTTTTAGTGGTGCAGCTCTTTTCTAGTTTTGGTGCATGGATTTGTCAGAAGTCTCATCTTTTGGCAACTGTACAGGTATCCAATCTTACATTTTAAAACTTCAAATGCTTTGTATGGGCTCATCTCGACATAAAAATAGGTTATATTTTTTTTGAAAGTGCGTTATTTTTCATCTACTTTCTAGATCTACAAGCAGATTATAGGGTTGTGTAGACAAAAGTGTCACTTTCACAATTAGGTCCCTTTTTGCATTGTAATACTTTGATATTTCTTTAGAATTGTTGTATATCCAAGATACATTGTAATGTTTCAGTTTTGATCTCCATAAGGAGGTTGTAAAAAGCAAAATCAAAAATCCATGAAGGCCAAAATTGGCAAGTGGACATTGTAATTGCACTACATATAAAGTGCCCAAAGCATCTTTTTTGGGGCATTTCTTGATTTAGTGTAAAGGGGGGGTGTTCTTGGTGTTGTGTTCCTCTTTTTCTATAGTTTTCTTTCATTTTCTACATTATGAAAAATTTTAAGTTTCCAAAATTAACTTCACATAACTATGCTGCATGGTCCATTAAAATGTGATGTCACTTAATGCATAAAGGAGTTTCTCAATATGTAGATGGCACCCTTCCTAAACCAACAAGTGATCAAATATCTATCATTGAAATCACTAATTGGCAAGCAATGGATAGGAAAACCTTAGGTGATATTTGTTTGGGGCTTGATGACAAGATCATGTATCAGATTCAAATGTCTTGTACATCCAAGGAAGTTTGGAATACCCTCCAAAACCTATATGGTAAAGTGTCTAAAGAGGTTGTTTTCAAAATTGAAGATGAGCTTGTCTCCTTAGATCCTAAGTCATTTGATTCTATATAGGATTTCATCATTAAGGTGAATGAACTAAGGACAAAGCTTACTGATTGTGAGAGTCCTATTAAAGATGACAAATTGATCTATCTCATTCATAATAAGCTGCCATTTGAGTACTCCACATTTTTTCCTACTTATAACACCTCAAAGACTACATTAGGGTCTACCTATCAGAAAGTCTCTTTTGATGATTATGTTGATCTATTGGATAAAGAAGAAAAGAAGTTGAAATCAATGGGGATTCTCAATTCACCAAAGTCTAAGGTATTGGTAGCCAATAATGAGGGTTCTCAACATTTAGTTGGTCAATCTTCAAATAAAGGAAAGGGCAAGAATAAGAAGTGGAAGAATAAATCAAAGGATGTAGAAAAGACAATACCACAATCAAATCAACAAGGCAAGTCTTTGAATTCAAATAAAAAGGGGGACAATAATAAGGACAAGAAAAAGTGTGCTTATTGCATGAAATTGGGTCATGAAGAACATGAGTGTTATCATAAAAAGATTGATGAATTGACCACCATCATAAAGAAACATAATGTTACACTACCTAATGCTTACAAGGAGAAAGGGTCTTCTTTAGATTCAAAGGGCAAAGGGCAAGCACTCATGGAAAATTCAAGTTCCTCAACGGAATAAATTCTTGACTCTGGTGCCTCATATCATAAGGGTTCTTCAAAGGAGGATTTTTCTTCATTGAAGCAATCAAAGATACTACACATCTTTATGGGAGATGATACAAAAATGGAAGTTGAAGGGAAAGGAAATGTGGAGATGGAAAATGGAGAGTTCAAGGATGTTCTCTATGTTCCAAACCTTAGTTCTAATCTCCACTCAATCTACCAAATCACTTAGCTTGGAGATGGTCATAAAGTTGAGTTCCTTCCTGACTCAGTAAAAGTGCATAGTCTAAAAGATGATTTAGTGGTTATAGTGGGGAAAGCTAATCATGACAAAAGGTTGTATTCTTTCTCCCACTTTGTGCCCAAGTCTCCTTCATAAGCCTTGTTGACTCAATCCAATTCAAACATCAAATTGTGGCATGAGAGGTTTGGTAATCTTTCCTTCCACTATCTTCAACAACTTTGCTCAAACAAAATGGTCAAAGGTCTACCTACAATCAACTTTTCCACTGGTGAATGTTCAACAAGTTTAGTCAATATGCATCCATAGGAGAGGTTACGTACAAAGGGAAGGCTTCAAGAGCACCAATTGTTTTTTAGTTAGTTCACATGGTACTAGTAGGTCCTTTTGTAGTGACATTAATTAGCCAGGGTCGCTACATACTTACTTTCATTGATCACTTTTCAAGGTACACTTAGGTCTACTTTCTTCATCACAAGAATGAAGTGTTGGATTCTAGCCTTCAAAACTCATGTTGAACAAAAGTCAAGGAAAGCCATCAAATTCCTAAGGATGGACAATAAAAGTAGATATGTGAAAAAAATACTTAAAGACTTTTACAAACTTGAGGGAATTAATCTCCATAATTCACGAGCATTCAATCCACATAATACAGATGTTGCAACATTGAGGATCTAAACTCTTAAGCCTTTGGCAAGTTGCATGATACAAGCCAAGTCTCTAGATCCATCACTTAAATTTGAAGCAATCAATAGTGCCAATCACATACTTAATAGGTCTCCTCATCTTGCCTTAGATAGAAATACTCTTTTTGAGGTATGATGTGGCAAAAAACCAATAGTGACACACCTCAGAGTCTTCTGTTGTCTAGCATGGGAAAATGTATCTTCTAGGGGATGCAAGGAACTACCACCTCAACCTTGTGCTTTCATCAGATATGAAGATGGTGTAAAGACATACAGACTTATGGATCCTGAGACACATGATAACTTTGTGGGGAAGGATGTACACTTTGATGAAAGTTCACCTAGCTTATCCTCTAATCCTCGCCACACATCATACATTGTGGAAACTAATAGTGACACCAGTGATAGTGCTTCAATAGATTCAAACACATGGGGTTCTATCAACAATTGCAGTAAGAGGTCACAACATCAGTATAGTCCACATGCATATATTGCCACAGTGATAGGTCCAGCAGAGCAAGGTACACCTAGTCATCCAACTCTAGCAACAAAGGATTACTACATAGCAGATATTTTGAGTTTGTTTGTGAAGTCATACATAGTGGATTTGGGGGACATCATTGATGATATACATCTTCTCTTTGATGGAGAAGATCCTTCTATAGTTGTTGGGAGGGCTCACTCTAACCCTCATGTCCATTCTCTACATTATTGATCTTCATAGGTTGATGTGATTATGAATGCTTATGTAAAATAGTTGTAGGATGTCTCTTTATCAATTGAGGAGACATTACATTCTTTGGGATAGGTTCTACATTCATCATTGACAGGGGTAGTTGAACAGGTTTTAGAGACATTAGTGATCATCAAGATTCTTTCCACACATAGTGGAAGCATCTCATTGGTACCTAGGGTATTGTTTCTTCCAAAGGGGAGGAATACTATTTTGCAGTCTTGGATTAGCTTCTACATCAGAGTGGCTATCACTGATCAACACTCTTCATTTGGGGGGGGATACTATCTTGTCTCTTTTCTTCTTCTCTCTTGTGGGTGGGACCTTTTCCTCTTTTGGGATAGTGTTCTTCTCACATTTCTCTATTGTATATACTTGATGTATGTTGTAATTGGGGGGCGGGGGGGGGGGGGGGGGGGGGGAGTGGCCTTGATTACTCCATCCATTCATGCATCTAATTTTTTCATCTCTCTTTTTGGGGGAGGGTTTTTCCCATGAGGTTTTCTCTCTTTCTCCACTTTATGAGAGATTGCATTTCATTATGTACATGGGTACCTAACATGGCTTAGTAGCTGAGACCCATCATGCATTTCATCCTAGTTCTTGTGAACTTATGTGCATTACCCTAAGTTGCACTTAAGGGGGGTGTTGGTGTAAACAAGTATTTAGTATTTGCACTTTACTTAAGTTTACTTACATTAATGTATTATTTTATTATTTATATAGGTGAGACACTTAAGAGTTTGTGTACTCTCATGAGTTGTCATGTTGACAACATATAAGTATGCAACTCTAATTCAACACATGGTGTCTATAGCGTAGGAGTTTGCATCATTCACTGAGTTATCATATAGACAACATAGTTATTCACACGCCCATTTTAGCACATGTTGTCTACACCATTATTTTGTGTGCTACACCGTTGTAGGTTTATCTTCTCATCATCGCACTTACTTTCATGCTTAATGGAGGATTACCCATATCTAGTGGACATGTGCTTTGTTGTATGACTTATCATGTTGCTAACTTCTGTGCATTCTAGAAGCTCTCCAGAGACCTTTATATACAGGCACTCCTAGTGTACTTTCATATGAAATATTGAATGAATATATCATCATTTTGATCATACTCTCTCTTTGGTCTACTGTTGTGCTTGTGTTTGAGTTCCTTGGTCTTGGGTGAATTTTTCCCTAAGAAAAATTCTTACAACTTACATATATGGCCCTTTCCTCTTTCCCACTCTCAACCTACCCCCTCTTCCCTCTTACCTCTATGTATCTCCCCTCCCTCTTGTGTGTGTGCATGTGCATGCTCCTCTCTCTCTCTCTCTCCCTCTCTCTCTCTCTCTCTCTCTCTCTCTCTCTCACACACACACACACACACACACACACACACACACACACACACACACTCTATGTATCTATCTCCCTGTCTTTCTATTAATTAATAATGAATTTTTTAAGTTTATTAATAATTCAACAAAAAATGCAACTCAATTTTTACATGAAGTATTATACAAGGGAAAAAATACTAATTTATATTCACACTCATTAAGAGATTTAAGGATAACTTTAACAAGAAGAATACAAATTGAAGAGTGATAAAAAAATAGATCTTTGAAAATGAGGAATTTTGACCACATAGATTTGAAACTCAATTTGTGAAAAAGAAGATGTGTGTATAAATGCGTATAAATTTTTCTACCTTATCCATTCATTCAAATCACACTTTAGCATGTCTAATGTTCAAAGCACTTTGGATGTTTTGAAATATTTGCATCACCATTGGTGGATGCGTAGATAGACCTTACATCATTTCTCCTTGAAACAAGTTCCAACCTAGATCCATTCAATACAATTAAATATCATTAAGAACCATTAAATATATATATATAATATAGTTAAATGTCAATAAATCGCACAATCTTTTCTTAAATAAATAAATATCAAAAGCTTGTTCACATTTTGTAAAAATTATTGTTAAAGAAAACTCTAATTTTTTTAGAAGATTTTAACAAAATTAATGCATGTTCTTAAATTATTTTAAGAAAGTATGTAACATATGCTTCACTTTTTTCTTTGAAAGGGAAATTTCACTTTTCTCTTTGAGGTGGACATTCAAATTTTTTGAAAGTTTGAAATACCAACCAAAAAATTATAGAAAGTTTTAAGATATTTCACTTATAATAAATTAAGAGTGATTAGTCTTATGTGTTTTCACATTTTTATACATGTTATTGGTTGTACATATAGGCTTCTCCAAGATTAGTTGCAGTGTCAAACAAATTACATTTTGGATTACCCATTGATCAATTTCCAATAGGATATGTGCACAATGGTTTTGTTAAAAAAGTCATAGAAATGAGAGTCATGAGCCATGGTAGCAATTCATGCTTGAATTGAGAAAATCCATAGTAATATGCATCACATCCATCTTCAGATTGCTAAGTATGATTTTTTTCAATATAGGTAAACATACTCATGCAAGTTAGCTCAACCACACATTATTTGTATGTGGATGCTTTGTCTGTGTAATTTTTGTTTATTAGGTATGACTCTACAACCCAAAATCATAGCATGTGGAAACTTAGTTGAACCATTTGTGATAATCATAAATTTTTTAAGTGAACTAGCTATAATGGTATTAACATCCCTCATAATTGGAATGAAAGGTGTTCTTCACTATGTATCCATATTATAGGTACAAATTAGAATTCCTTTCTATATTTCCTTATCTATCAATCAATCTATATCAACATTTGTATCTCTTTCTATCTCTCCCTATATATATTCATCTCTATCTCTATCTTCTTCTTACCACTCCATCTCTACACACATCTCCCACTCTCTTCTCTCTATCTTCCCCACATCTCTCCATCTCTAGACACATCTCTCACTCTCTATTGATCCATCTCTCTCCATCATCCCATCCTATACCTTTAAATCCTTACATCTCCATATTCCACCCCCTATCTCTCCCTCTCCCTCTATCTCTATCTTGTTATCTCTCCATCCTCCTCCTCTCTCTCTCTCTCTCTCACACACACACACACACACACACACACACACACACACACCTTCCTCTATATCGTTGTTTGCTTACCTCTTTCTCTCTCACTCTTCCCCCTTCTATATCTACCTCTTTCGATTGCTAGATGTCCCCATAGATCTCTCTCTTAGTCTAGTCTTGAAACATAATATGACTTTGTCGATAAATAATTTTAAAAATAAATCGTAAAATTATATAAATAAAAAAGTTATTTATGTAAAACTGAATTACTCATGCTTTATAAATAATAAGAAATTAAATAAATATTAGATTAAATACAATAATTAAATAAATATTAGAGTAATCTTACCTAAACAGATCAGAACTTAGACTCTTTTGACTTGAGTATATTTGAATGCAAGGCTTCCCAAATGATTGTCTTGTAGGCGCCACTTATATTGTAAGTATTATATTAAATATATTTTCTAGGTTAAATTTTTAATACTATTCAAGCAATTAAAAAACAATCTCATTTTAAATTTATATCTTTTATTATTTAAATTATCTAAGTGCATTTTAGTTGGACTTGTTCACCTTTGTGAACATCATCTAGATCCAATTAGTGCTACATTTCATTCATATGCAGTTTGACTTCTTGTAAAAAATATCTCCTACTTAATATTTTTTCTAAAACTCTTCTTCTTTCTCTTATTTTATCTCTCTCTATATATATATCAACTAATTGTGTGTGCTTATCTATTTTAGAAATTAAAAAATTGCATTCATTAATAATATATAAAATAAATTTAAATGAGATGAGGAAAATTCAAGAACCATTGGCCTTGACAACTGATATGATGTGAATAGTGAATGACAAAGGGAAATAGAGGGTCCAGATGATTCCAATCATCTTGCAGTGTGCGGATCTATTGTAACCATCAATCCCAAATAGCTGGTTGTCTTTTTCAGATAACAAACCCCTTTGGTGTAAATGGTGAACCCAATATGTCCCAAGTTGTTAAACACAACCATTCCACTCTCAACGACACAAAGAAATGGTAAGCAGAAGTCCAATTTTTGCATCGTCTCAAATATTGCATGATCTTTGCTAGTAACCAGCTTAGCCAAGATCAAAATCATAAGAAGAGACGACACAATAAAACATTCCCAAAAACACATCCGCCACACTGTACACGTGTCCTGCACCGGACATGTCGACGCGGTGTTACTTAAGAGAGATGAGGCGGCGGGAGTGGTGAGAGTGCCAGAACGACCGGCTGAAACGGTGATTGCTACCTACATACCTGCGCCACGGTGACCATAAATTCTGCAGACTAAATACCTCATTCCAACAGCTGTCATAGTTTTTTTGTGCTGTCGTTTATGTGCGGCCTCATTGGGCAACTTGCGAAGCATGAATCATATACCGAGTTCTGCACCTCTAGCACGTCATGCAATGCACGTGAATATCCGGCCAAGATGATTTGGACGGTCGTCTAAACCTTTGAAGACCTTTTGAACCGTTGCTCTCCCACTTCAAAGTGGGAATGCTTTCGATACAACTAGCAATCACACCTTGGTGTACAATAGGTACATTGAAGATATATCAAATATTAATTATGAAAAAATATATAAAGAAGAGATGGATAGATAGAGATCGATGACATTATTCTTCATGAATAACATTTTACACCTTTCTCCAACTCCCTTCGTAACTCTAGAACTCTATACGCCTCTCTATAATTTTCTCTGTCTACTTCTTTACAAACCTATTTACTACTCTCTAACCCTTTTTATCCCTCTAGCTCTAGTTACATCTCTATATTTTTATATTTTTGTAGGCATATCTCTATAGCTCTATCTACCTCTCGAACTCTTTTGATCAACTTTATCTATCTATCTATCCATGTCATTCCCTCTCTCCTTTCTCAATCCCTACATCTCTCCAACTCGTTTTCTCTCTTACACAGTCTCATCTCTCCTCTCTCCATTTATCTCTATCTAAATAAATCCCTCCCTCATCCACTCCATCAATTTCTATATGTATCTCCCTTGCATTCATCTCTCTATATTTGCTTCTACCCATAATTTTCTATCTCTACATCCATCTTCCTATTTTTATACCTCAAGCTATATAAATTTCTTATCATTTATTTCATAGATATTGATGTGATCCAATAGAAACGCTATTATTAGACTTTATTACTACTAACATAGTATTGAATTTTTAAATACATTAACTAATTTGACTACTTTCTTTTTTGTCTTCTAAAATTGAAATTATTAATTAGCATTGCCTAATTTGAATTAAAAATGATGTAACTATAACAATAGTGAAAATTGTTAAACTATTTATTAATAAGGGAAGGGAGACTTTAATATTTTGCACATATTAACTACAAAAGAGTTGGGGAGACAATTAAGAGACCTTAAAAGAAGAAATTGGAGTGTATGGGAATTATAAATGAAATTAATTCAAACAATTTTTAACAATTTTGTAATAATATCACTATATTTTAATTTTGTATTTTAACATTAAAAAATATTAACAATAATTTTTTTTTTTTTTATGTTTATCATTTTTAAATTCTATCAGCAAATAAAATAGAAGTTCAAATTATAATTATTCTATAGTAAATCAAATTTCAAAATTTATTATTAGAACATTGATATAAAAAAAATTCATAAATTGTAATCTATAAGAAATTCTTTAAAATATCTAAATCCAATATACAAATAAAATGCAAACTATATACAAAAACATATTAGAAAAAAAAAAACAAAAAATTCTCTCTATATTAGAACCTCTTTGCATTTTATTTATTAGATTTATGTATTTTAAATTCAATATGTTACACACACACACACACACACTTTCTATATATATTGGAGCTTCTATGCATTTTTAGAGCTCTCGTCTTTATTATGATCTTTTTTCTTTCCCCAACTATGTTTGTTCTTGACTCCTCCAACTCTTCACAAATTGAGGAAGACAGCCTAGACACTTGCAAGTTAAAATTCCAAAATGTACCTCAAGATAATATGTTATGTCAGGAATCAACTTTATACAAGCACCTAAAGATCACCATATATGCTCCTACTAGAATCTCCATATAAACACACTACTCAATTATATGAGTATTACAACTGTTACACACTATGCTGATTGCAAGTTTAGCAAGGCTTCTGAAAATAATGCAAATACTTTTGGCAAGACTTTTGATAACCATATGGATTCTTACATCACTAGTGGTATTAAAGACCTTAAATTCCTTATTCATAAAGCCTAATATGAAAACTCATGTAACATGTCCTCCTTGGGCCGAATAGGTTAAGGAAATGAACTAACCACAACATAGCAGTGCTTCTTGAGTCAAGGGCAACCCCTAGTGCGCACAAAGATGAATAGGCTTGAAGTCATGGGTCACTCCATTGTCTCGGGTTCTATTCTGCCTCCAATCTTTCTGGTGAGGCTTGCGCGTGGTTGCTCTTCATCCATGGAGGACTAGTCTTACCTTAAGCTCGCATCAGCCACTAATCATCGCTAGGCTTAGGTCACAGGGATACCTCCATGTAAAAAAACAAAACAAAAAATAGTGCTCCTTGAGTCCTTCTACAACTACAACATATAGATAGGCTCCATCATATCCATTAAATTGCTAGAGACAACATATATATCTACTGATAGCCAATGAAGTTCTATACATAAGCGAGGATTCTTGTCTGATAAATATTAATTCACATTGTCTTTCAGCCTAATTATTTCCTCTAAACTATTCCATTTGACATCCACGAGATGACATTCTTGATTTGGCTCAAACTTCCAAAAACTAGTATCCACTTACTTGCAAGGTCTGAGTGGTTAAAATCAATTTAACAAATATGGTCAAGCTTGCTTCCTTAGCCAGAGGAATCAATTTACTTATGCCTCTTGATTCTTATAAGGAGTCATTATGTATCACTTTCTCAAAATTTTCCACTTTTTTTAGGACTATTGGTCATTTTTGTTGATATTGTGAAGGCCAACGGTCACTTGTTCCTTCCCTCCAATAAATGTGTCTCTTGGTTTCTTGAGACCTTTCATATGTAATATTATTGGAGCCTTTTTATATGCTGCTCCTGCTCATTTGTATTTATCCTGGTTCACCACAATAGTGGCTATGTCTAGACTGTAGAGTATTGGATTAATGTGTAAAAAGGATAATTACAAATGAGTAGGAGCAGCATATAAAAAGGCTCTAATAATATTACATATGAAAGGTCTCAAGAAACCAAGAGACACATTTATTGGAGGGAAGGAACAAGTGACTAGTGGCCTTCACAATATCAACAAATTCCCACCTAAAGGACAACCAATGCTGCAACTGATCACCCAATACCCTGGTCAAAGAATGATCTATCTTTTCTTCACAAGCCCAAGAGAAGTTCTAGCACATTCAAACTTCTCTTTGGGGACAACCTTCATGAATATATCAGCCGGATTGATCTTGGTGTCAATCTTGACAACTTTCAGCTTGCCCTCTTTGACTACATGACAAACAAAGTGAGCATGTGCATCAATGTGCTTGGAGCAACGTTGTGATGAGTGATTATGTGCCATGAAGATTGCACTACGACTGTCATAAAATAGATTATATTCACTTTGATGAACTTTCAAGTCACCAAGTAACCACTGAAGCCAAATCATTTACCTTGCACCTTCAGAAAGAGCTAAGTATTCAGCCTCAGCTAAAGAAAGAGCAATACAATGTTGCAACTGTGAAGCCCAACTGATCACAGCTCCAACAAATGTGAAGGTATAACCTATGGTAGACCTTCATTTATCCAAGTCTCCGACAAGATCAGAATTAGTGTAACCTTGTAGTTGAACTTTGTTTCCACCAAAACATAAGACATAATCTGAAGTGCCTTTTAGATACCTTAGTATCCATTTGATAGCTTCCCAATGAGCTTTTTCAAGATTGCTCATGAACCTACTCACAACTCCCATCGCATGAGCAATGTCAGGGCGAGTAGAAACCATAGCATACATAATGCTACCAATGGCTGATTTGTAGGGAATTTTCTGCATAAATTCTTTTTCTTCTTGTGTTTTAGGACATAATTCAAAACTTAATCAAAAATGACCAGCAAGAGGAATAGGAGTTACTTTGGATTCAGCCATGCCAAATATTTCAACAACTTTGTCAATGTATTGTTTTTGAGACAAAGTCATTTCCCTCTTTTTCCTATCCCTTGTGATTGTCATGCCAAGAATCTTTTTGGCCTCCCCTAAGTCTTTCATTGCAAATTTGCTTGCCAATTTTTGCTTCAACTCATTGACTATTCTTTTGTTTGTGCTAGCTACTAAAATGTCATCGACATAAAGAAGAAGGATGACAAACTCACCACTCGGAAGTTTCTTGAAGTAGACACATGGGTTTGATTCACATCTTGTGAAATTATGCTCAGCCATGAAGCGATCAAATTTTGCATACCACTGTCTTGGGGCTTGTTTGAGGCCATACAAGCTTTGATTCAATCTGTAATAAAGATGTTTATGTCCCTTCTCTACAAACCCTTGAGGCTGCACCATGTAAAGTTCCTCTTCTTACATCAGCATGTAGGAATGTGGTTTTTACATCAAGTTGTTCTAACTCAAGATCCCACATTGCTGCTAATCCCAAAATAGTTTGAATAGTTGTCATCTTGACAACCGGCGAGAAGATTTCATTGAAATCTATCCCTTTTTCTTGATCAAATCCCTTTATCACCAATCTGGCTTTGAAGCATTTGTTTCCTTTCGCTTCTTCTTTTAACTTGTATACCCACTTGTTCCTAAGTGGTCTTCGATTAGGTGGAAGAGATACCAAATCCCAGGTTTGATTCTTGAGTAAAGAATCCATTTCTTCATGCATCGCAGCTTGTCATTTTTCACTATTTACATCTTTGAGAGTAGCTTTGTAAGTTGTTGGCTCAAAGAATTCTAAAATCAAAATTGAAGGCTCTACCTCTTCAACAAATAACAACTCATAATCTGGGAATTTAGTTGGCATTCTCCTTTCTCTAGTGGATCTTCTCATTTGGGGTTCTCTATTCTCTGGTTGAATTGATTCAAATGGAGAATCAGTTACTCTAGTTTTTTGTTTTAAATTTAAATGCCCTCTCTACTACTGGAGAACCGATTATCATAAGATTCATGCATAGGACTTTGGCCATTGATGCCAGTTGGATTTGTGGCCTTTGTATTTCCTTTTGGCAGAGAGAACACATTACATGGATCCCATGAAGACTCCTGTCTAGATTGATCCATGCCTCCTATAGTATTACTTTTTGGAGTAGAGCACAACAACCTGCGGGGACTTTCACCCTTCCAACTACGGGTGTTTAAGCAAACGTCTGTCACCTATGGATTAATAGGCCCATGCCCAAAGCGGATGTTAATATGACTATTAAAATGATTTACTTTTGCAACTTTGATTGGTTCCTATGAATTAACTTGTGCAACCTCTAAATTAATATGCGCACCCTGCAGATTAATATGTGCAACATGCGGATTAAAAGAATTTATATCATGCATTTTGTGTTCCAATGTTCCCTGCAAATCCACTTGCCTAAGCCCAAAGCGGGTATTATGAGGTGCATTTTCAATATGATTATAATTGCCCTGCACAGTAACTACAAAATTTGAAATAGCTTTGACACCCTATGCATTGACGTCCTGTAGATTAGCTTCTACAATATGCGGATTACTCAGACCCTGCAAATTACTCACACCCTCTAGGTTGATGTCTTGCGGATCTATTTGCCCACCCTGCGTCCATGGATGAGCATTAAAGTTGGAAATGTAGTCCCTGCCAATGTTATACGGTGGGTTGTTAGTGTTTTCCACACTATGTCGTGCATCCCATTCATTGTTTGGATGTGTTTCTTTGGGAGTTATAGAAGATCATAGGTATGAAGGGTCTTGGTTGCCAACACCACAGTGATTCAGACATAGTTGGCTGTCATCCCTTGACTGATAGCCCAACGTAGTAAGAGGATCCCTTGAACTTTGGTTTGAAAAGCTTTCACAAACTTGATCATGATGGAGAGACAAATTCCTATCATGAGAAGAGATATCAAAAAAATCTTTTGAAAAACTATCATCATGTCTTGTGTTCCCAGGAGTGGAAGAAGATGATAAATTTGGAAATAGTATAGAGGTGGGACTATATGAGATAGTGTTAGGAACTGTTTGTGGATTCAATCAAACATTCCTTTGTGCAGCAATTGGCACAAATTCTTTTTCAGACATTTCCTAAGAATGTAATGCTAGAAATGTTTTCTCATTGAAGACAACATCTCTACTTTTAATAATTTTCTTATCAGTTAAACTCCAAAACCCAAAGCCAAATTGATCCTCTCCATATCCAACGAATATGCAAGGCTCAGATTTAGGATCCAGCTTGCTTCTCTTTTCTTTGGGCACATGTGCAAAAGCTTGACAACCAAAAACTTTAAGATGAGAGTAAGAAATTCTTCTACTTTGTCATTCCTCTTCTGGAATTTAGAAGTTCAACTTTGAAGAAGGACTTCGATTAATGAGATATACGACTGTATTACATGCCTCAACTCAGAATTATTTTCTCAATCTTGCATTTGAAAGCATACACAGAGCTTTCACCATTATTGTCTTGTTGAGTCTTTCCACTGCCCCATTTTCTTGAGGGGTGTAGGGTACAACTTTCACCCTACGAATACCATTATCTACACAATAATTGTCGAACTCTAGCGAACAAAACTCACCTCCATTATCTGTTATTAAACATTTGATCTTATGGCCCTTTTGGTTTTCAAAAAGAGCTTTGAAAACTTTAAACTTAGTAAAAACTTCAGATTTATTTGCCATCATATATATCCATACTTTCCTAGTACAATCATCAAGGAAAGTAACAAAATTTTTTGCACCTCCTAAAGAGCTTACCTCGACCAGACCAAAGACATCTAAGTGTACAAGTTCCAATGGTTTTTCCTTGAGATTATGTCCATCTTTCAAGAAGCTGACTTGCTTTTTCTTTCTATAAAGGCAATGTTCACAAAATTTAAAATTTGCTGATTGAAGATCCGATAGTTGATCCCTTTTGAGCATTATCTCAAGGCCCTTTTTGCTCATGTGGCCTAATCTTTGATGCCAAAGTGCTGCATCACTGCCCATGATTGTCATAGTAGCCCCTATTTCAGTAGGCTTCTCAAGAAGATAAAGATTATCAACTTTTTTTCCCTTGGCAATTATTCTTGAACCCTTGGTAACTTACCAAGTATCTGGATGTAAGGTTGGATAATATCCTTGTGCAAAGAGCTGACTAACGGAAATCAAATTTCGCTTTAATTTGGGAACATGGCGAACATCTTTTAACAACCATTGCCCTCCATCTTCCAGTGGTAACAAAATGTCACCTTTGCCAACTATTTCGCAGGATTTGTTGTCTCCAAGAAATACCTCTCCAAATTGACCTTCATGGTAATTTGTGAAACAATCCATACATGAAGTAGCATGGAAAGAAGCTTCGGAATCTATCACCCAAGAATATGATTTTGTGTCACTTGTAGAAAGAACTAAAGCATTTTCATCTTTCTCATAGGCTATATTTGCTTCCATGTTTTTCACATTTTTTTGTGCTTTCTTGTAAGCCCAACAATTTCTCTTTGTGTGGCCAAGCTTACCACAAAACCAGCATTCTCCATTCCTATCGATTGGGTGACTTTGATCTTCGCTGATTGTAATTATTATTTCCTCTATGATGGCTTCTTCCTCTTCTCTCAATGCTAACCATAGTGAGAGCATCACCGGATGAGGAATTTTTGTTACTCCTTCTCATGTCTTCACTTAATAAAGTGGCAACAACTTCGTCGTACGCCAACTTTGACTTCGTAGAGTTTGAAGTACTTACAACTGTAACTACAGGATCCCAATTGTCAAGTAAAGAACATAACAAGATGATGGCTTTGGCTTCGTCATCTTGAGTCATACCAACTGAGCTTGCTTGACATAGTAGGGTATTCAAATCATTTATATGATTGGACATCGCAGTCTCTTCCTTCATTTTTAGTTTGTAGAGTTTCTTCATAATGAAGATTTTGTTTGTAGCCGACGCCATTTGATACATATTTTGAAGTTTGTTCCAAACTTCTTTCGTTGACTTCTCATTTGAGACATTAAACAAGACGTTTTTCACTAGCAAGAGAAAAATGGATGCTATCAGCTTCTCATCCATCTTTTCCCAATCTTCATTAGACATTGTAGATGGTTTCTTAGACTTTCCTTCGATTGCGAGAGCCAAGTCTTGCTTAACCAGCAAGGAGCGCATTTGCACTTTCCACAAGCTGTAATTCTTGCCTGTAAATTTCTCTATTTTCATATCTTCCATCTTTTCGGCAAAAATTCAACACCGATTTCCCAATCTGCAGACCTCGTGCTCTGATACCAATTGAAAGGATTTAAACAGAGAAATAAAATAAATGCAATACAAAAGTACACATCACCAAATTTACCCTGTTCACCACAATAGTGGCTATGTTGGATTAATGTGTAAAAAAGATAATTACAAATGAACAGGAGCAACATATAAAAAGGCTCCAATAATATTACATATGAAAGGTCTCAAGAAACCAAGAGACACGCATATTGGAGGGAAGGAACAAGTGATCGTTGGCCTTCACAATATCAACAATTTTTTGGATGTCTCGTACTATGAAAATTTAAATCAAACTAAATTAAAATAGACCTTTTTTTCCCTCTGCGCTGCCAGCAGAAAAACATGCGGCGCTGCTGCCAATACTCTGGCCTCGAGATCTGTTGCAATTCAGCCAAGAATGTAACTCTCTGCTACAGAACTCCATCGGGCGTAGAAATAGTCCATTATCCAGGGTGAAATGACGTTGGCAGGAAAAGCAAAATAGATCAATGAAAACCAGCGAATATCTAACGATCCAGCTGAAAACAATGGTACCTAGTCCATGTCCCTTAAGCTGTTTTCACCGTCGATCGCTTAATTTAGCTGGAAACAAATTTCCAAATGATTTTGGCGCTGGAGTCAACATACCTGGCAGGAAACAATTAATGTGAATAGCTTTTACATCCTGTCAAGTCACCCAGTGCCAAGATTAATTCTAGCTTAACGCTCCTGATTTCTAATATCTCAATGGATGAGATCTCTTGAATGGTCGTCCAGCCTTACCCGTTATTTATGACCATTGATTTCAAAAATCAGGTCATTCACTTCAGATTGGGAACGCCTCCGGCGTAACTAGTTGTTTGTTACTGTTATTCACGACCTTACAACGTCCCCTCAAATTCAGTGGACCTCTCCAACGTTTCTGACAGCACAATAGACGATATCTGCATGTGCTTTCTTTAAAATTTATGTGGTCTGGAGCCATATATGTTTACATCAGCAACCGCACGGAAGAGAAGTATAGTTGAATAGTCATAGTCATCTCCAGAAAAACATCTGTTGTGACATGAAGTTACGCAGAAGACTTGTTCAAACCCATGGCAGAAGCTTCGATTTGAACTGAAGTGTTAAGGATAGAGTTTACCATTGTATTGGACCAAAAGCCGCCTCTTATAAAGTTCAGGAGTGTTGTAAGGGTTCACACGCACATAAAAATCGAAGTTTGATTTGAATTGCTATTCAGTTCTAATCTCTTTAGAGTCCAGAGTCTGTGTAACAAACTTAAGATGGCAGAGGGATTTGCTGTTGAGATTGCCAGCGTCGTGGTTGGGAAGCTTGGCGAGATAGTTGTGAATGAAGCATCACGGGTTCTTAATTTCAAAGATGACTTCCAATGGTTTCAAAGGGAGCTCAGATGTATGTCTGGCTATCTGCAAGCTGCTGACGAGCAGAGTGCGGTCAATGATTCTATCAAAGAATGGCTATCGCAAGTGAGTGATATATATCTTGACGCAGAAGTTATTGTCGATGAGTGCGCTGTTGAAGATTTGTATAGAAAGCCCACTCAATATTCCTGTGTGTGCCGTTTAAACCAATTGAGATTTCGGTATAAGATGGGGAAGAGGATTAGACATCTCAAAGACAGGCTGAGGTCTGCTATGCAAAAGATAGGGGATCTCAATCTTGTTCGTCAGGTGTTGAATTCGAATCAGGCTTCAACCAGTACTTGTGATTCCGAAAGAGAGAGAGGAATGACAGGATGGAGGGCGTTGGAGGAAGATTCCCGAGCAGTGGGTTTGGAGGAGAAGGTGGAGGAGATACTCAGATTGTTAGAAGATCCTGCAATTGGTGTTGTTGCCGTGGTGGGTATGGGCGGCCTGGGGAAGACTTTACTTCTGAAGAAGGCCTACGAAAGAGTTAAAGGAAGGTATGACCATTATGCCTGGATTTCTGTCTCACAGACTTATTCTCTTACAAAATTACAGTCTGACTTGGCCTCCAACATTAGATTACAAATTCCCCATAACATAAGTGATTTCAGAGCAGCTGAATTGATAAAAGATGAGTTCTTGATGATTTGTGGAAGATTAGTGTCGATGGTGACTTGATATCAAAACTTGGTCTTCACACTGGGGGAAATAACCAGTGTAAAATTGTTGTAACCACCAGAAGCAGAGATGTTGCTGCAAAGATGAATACCTATGTGTACGAAATGCAACATCTTTCCAAACAGGAAAGCTGGAAGCTGTTTTGCCTTTTTGCCTTTCCGGGTTGTGCACGAAAATAGGCCTCCTACGCACCTGGAAAGCGTGGCCCTTCAAATCACAAAAGAATGCGGAAGGTTGCCACTGGCCGTTAAGACAGTTGCGGCATCCATGGCCAACTGTTCGGACTTACAATTGTGGCAGTCAAAATTGAGAAAATTAAACGATGCAGCAGAGGCAGAGGACTCTGTAATGCAAATTCTCGAGCTAAGTTACCTCTCTCTTCCTCCACATCTAAAAGCTTGTTTTGCTTATTTTTCTTTCTTCCCCGACGACACGAGCATATCTTTTTCTAGACATTATACAGAGATAAGTCAGGAATATTGGATATATTTGTGGATAGCCGAAGGGTTAATTCCACAAGAAAAGGACACAGGCCAGTATGATAGTAGTTTGATTTACTTGCAACAACTTCGAAATCTATGTTTGTTGGATGCAGATGGAGTCGGTGTGAAAAATTTAACTGTTGCAATCACTGATTTTAATCTCCTATCATAAACGATTATTAAACTGCTGAAAATAAATTCTCATCTAATATCGAAAAATAACACAACTGCAACTTCACTTATAAAATACGGAAAGAAATTCGCAACACAATGAAAACAATATTTTCGGACAAATTGTCTTTGGAAAAATCCCTAAGGGAAAACCAGTTTTACAGATGAGAAATTATATTAAACTTCAGCAAATCAAGAGATACAAAATTCTTTGCTTCTTACTGGCAGAACTTCGACAACCTCCTAATTTATTCTGCTGAAATTTTTCATTGCTATTCCCACGCTAACACTGCGCCCTTGCTAACACTACAAGATTGTTTGCTAACACTGCAAATGTTTCTCCAAACTTTTTGTTCTCCAAATGCCCCCTAACCCCCTTTTATACTACTCTCGTTGGTAAACCAATGGCCGAGATTGATTTACAATCGACGGTGGAGATATAAAACAACTTACCAACCCTAACAAAATTGGTTTCTAGTTGCTTCTAAAAGAAGTCAATTATTTAATAAATAATTGTCCTTGCTCTAACTAATTTGTTAGCAAAAACAATTAGATACTAAATAATAGCATATGGACAAACAGCTGTCCAAAGCTAACAAAACTAACACTCCCTCTTAACAAGGAAGCTATTCTGCAGGACACCTAACTTATCTCTAAAGAAGATAAATTTTGCCTTCTGCAATGCCTTAGTCAGAATGTCTGCTACCTGCTCCTCTGTAGGTATGTATTGTAGATGAACAACTCCTTTTTGTACACAATCTCTGATGAAGTGATATCTGATATCTATATGTTTAGACCTATCATGAAACACTGGATTCTCAGACAACTTGATGCAACTCTGATTGTCACAATATATCACAATAGTCTCAACCTTCTGACCAAACAAAGCTACTAACAACTTTCGAAGCCATATAGCTTCACATGTTTCCATGCTAGCTGCTATGTATTCTGCTTCTGCTGAACTCAGAGCCACAGACTTTTGCTTCCTGCTGAACCAAGATACAACTCCTGATCCCAAGCTGAAACAACACCTTGAAGTGTTCCTTTTGTTTGTTCTACTTCCTGCCCAATCTGCATCAGTATAGCCTATCAACCTAATACCTTCACCTCGAACATATCTGATCCCATACTCGACTGTACCATGCAAGTAACGTAGCACATGCTTAGCTACTATCCAATGCATTCTCTTTGGTTCAACCATGAACTGACAAAGAGAGTTAACTGCAAATGCTATATCTGGCCTAGTGTTGACCAAATACATAAGCGAACCAATCAACTGTCTATATAAAGTGGGATCTACATCCTTCTCCTTAGATGTATCTACCTTCCTCCAATTCGTGATCATGGGTGTAGACATGGCTTTGCAATCCTCCATCTCGAATTTCTTCAAGATTTCAATGCAATATTTCTCTTGACCAAGGAAAATCTCCCCATCTGTCTGCCACACTTCCATGCTTAGAAAGTAGTGCATAAGTCATAAATCCTTCATCTTGAACTCTTCTGCAAGGTTTCTCTTGCAATCCACTATGAGCTCTAGTGAACCCGTAAGAAATAGGTCATCCACATAAAGAACAAGAATGTGAATCTCACCCCCAACCATCAAGTAGTAGAGGTTAGCATCTGCTTCACTCTTCACAAAGCCTATTTTCTGCAAGTATGTTTCAATGCGCTCATACCACGCTCTAGGAACCTGCTTGAGTCTGTAAAATGCTTTCTTCAATTTGCACACGTGGGTCTCTTTGCTGTGTGCTACAAAGCTTTCTGGTTGTTCTATGTATACCTCCTACTTCAACTCACTATTAAGGAATGCTATCTTGACATCCATTTGATGGATTTGCCATCCCATTTGTGTTGCAAGTGAGATTTCAGCTCGTATAGAAGTATACCTGGCAACATGAGCAAATGTCTCCTCATAGTCTATTCCTTCCTTCTAAGAGAACCCCTTTGCCACGAACTTCGCCTTGTATTTCTCGATGCTACCATCTGCACCATGCTTTATCTTATAGAGCCAGCGTGATCCAACTACAACCCTATTTGTTGGTCTAGGTACTACCTCCCACACATCATTCTTCATTATTGAAAAATATTCCTCAACCATAGCATCTCGCCATACCTGATGTTTTGCAGCTTCCTGATAGCTAGAAGGCTCACTATCTACCAACTGACTAACTAATGCCACATAGTCATTGAACTTGGCTGGTTGTCTTCACTGTCTAGTACTCTTCCTAGGAGCTCCCACAAACTCTTGAGTATCCCTTTGTGTATCTGGAACCACATGGTTCCCACTGCCAACTGTAGAGGATGAAATGTCAACCTCTAAGTCTTCTAGATGCATTTCCTATTGCACCTATTGCTCCATACTCTGTGAATCTTCACTAACTGAGTCTACACTCGTATGGGTAACTGTACTTGAGCTTTGTTGCTCTTGACTTGGTCTTGGAGCTTCTGTTGGCTGCTCACTCTGATCATCTGTTGGCAAATCTCTAGATCTCCTGAATGCCTTGTCCTCCATGAACTTGACATCCCATCTGACAATAATTCTTTTAGTCCTTGGAATGAAAATCTTGTATGTCTTTGAGGTCTCACTGTACCCAAAAAGTACCCCCTCTCTACAGTCTGATCTAACTTTGTACGTGTATCTCCAAGAATATGGCAATATGCCAAACTCTCGAATATCTTGAAGTGACTAACGTCTGGCTTCTTCCCTGTGAAAGCCTCCTCTAGTGTCATCTTCCCTAGCACTTTGTGTGGAACTCTATTCTGAATGTAGACTGTTGTATTACACGCCTCTGCCCATAAGTAACGGGGCATGTCCTTGTCATGTAGCATAGCTCTTACTGCCTCCGATATAGAACGGTTCTTCCTCTCAGCAACTCCATTCTGCTATGGATTGTAAGGAACAGTCCATTCTCTCTTGATTCTTTCTCTGGTGCAAAACTCTTGGAAGTCATTTCCTTTGTACTCGCCTCCATTGTCTAATCGAAGAACCTTTATCTTCTTTCCTGTCGAGTTCTCCACAAGAGCCTTGAACTTTTGGAATTGACTGGAAACCTTATCCTTAGTCTTCAAGAAGTATATCCAGGTCTTTCTAGAGAAATCATCAATAAAAATAACATAGTACTCATATCCTCTAAGAGATTTCATCGACATCAGTCCACAAACATCTGAATGTACTAGATCAAGAACACCCTTAGATCTGGTGTCACTCTTTGGAAAAGATGCTTTCGCAAACTTCCCCAACACACATCCATTACATACATCGTCATGCTCTGTGCTCACCTCTGAAACACCTGTCACAGTCTCACGAAGCAATCTAAGTGCTCCATGATGAATATGGCCCATCCTCCTATGCCATAGCTCTCCAAGATCTCTAGGATTACTGTTGCTCATAAGTGCCTTAGGAGTATCAAACTGCAATCTATAAAGGTGACCACTCCTAACTCCAATAGTTATGGGTGATTTCCAATCCTTGTGCTTAATCAACACATTTGTCCCTCTAAAGAGTACATTATACCCCCTATCCTGAAGAACAAATATAGAAATCAAATTCATACCTAAGCTTGGCACATATAACACATCATGAAGTGGGATTATCTTTCCATTCTCCCTCTAAAACTGAATAGTCCCTTTCCCAACAGGGTTGAGTTTGGACAAGTTTCCCATAGAAATTTGGATGTTGGTGTCCTCCTCCTTATAACTAGAGAAGTAATCTCTAACTCCTGTCATATGAAATGATGCCCCACTATCTATATACCAAACACACTATGAGGTTGAGCTAACCATACAAGCTATGAGTGCAAACTCATCTTCCATTCTACTGGAGAGTTCTTCCGCAGTTGCTGAAGCTGCCACCTGCTTCTTACCCTTCTTCCTCTCTGGGCAATCACTGACATAGTAGCCAAACTCGTGACATCCAAAGCACTTAACCTTAGAAAGGTCCTTCTTCTTCTTTTCACTTTGTGAATTTGATCCTTTGCTAGATCCCTTCTTTGCTTTCCCTTTACCTGCTAGGGCAACGTTCTCTTGTTCCACCTCATTTTTCTGACTCTTGTTGGCCCCATTGAGAAGACTTAGTCTAAACTCCTCCTGAGTGAAATCAGTCCATAGTCGATCCCAACTCGATAAAGTATCTCGTCCACTGACAACTTGAACAAAGACACTCCATTTTTTAGTAAACCCATTTAGGTTTATTCTCACTAGCTCGTCATTACTAGGGCTATCTCCAATAGCTGTTAACTCATCCTTGACAAGTCTGAGCCTGGTAAGTTAACTTGTGACGTCTTCTCCTTCATTCATTAAGGTATTCTTTAGCTTCTCTCTGAGAATCAACTCCCTGTTGGTGGTAGCATTCTGGTATAGATTCAAAATGGCATCCCACATCTTCTTTGCTATATCTAGCTTTGAGATATGTGGAACAATATGATCCTTGACACCATCAAGGATAATCCTCCTCACTTTGGCATCGTGCTTTCTATATGCTGCAAGCTGTGTTACATCCATTGGTACAGGTACAACACTAGTAGCATAATCCTTGATACTATTTTCTTCCAACAATAAAGAAATTTTGGCCTTCTAGACACCAAAATTTGAGGCACCATCCAATCTATCCTGATATTTCAAACTAGCTAAAGCCATCTCAAGGGTTTAAAGCAATAATAAATCTAAATAGATCAAAATTTCTTTCCTAGGGAAAAACTCTTCTACTCTTAACAATGCTCTGATACCATGTGAAAAATTTAACTGTTGCAATCACTAATTATTAATCTCCTATCATAAATGATTATTAAACTACTGAAAATAAATTCTCAGCTAATATCGAAAAATAACACAACTGCAACTTCACTTATAAAATATGGAAAGAAATGCGCAACACAATGAACACAATATTTTCGGACAAATTGTTCCTAGAAAAACCCCTAAGGGAAAACCAGTTCTACAGATGAGAAATTATATTAAACTTCAGCAAATCAAGAGATACAAAATTCCTTGCCTCTTACTGATAGAACTTCGACAACCTCCTAATTTATTCCTCTGAAATTCTCCATTGCTATTCCCTTGCTAACATTGCGCCCTTGTTAGCACTGCAAGACTGTTTGCTAACACTACAAACGTTTTTCCAAACTTCTTGTTCTCCAAATGCTCCCTAGACCCTCTTTTATACTACTCTCGTTGGTAAACCAATGGCCGAGATTGATTTACAATCGACGGTGGAGATATAAAACAACTTACCAACCCTAACAAAATTGATTTATGGTTGCTTCTAAAAGAAGTCAATTATTTAATAAATAATTGTCCTTGCTCTAACCAATTTGTTAGCAAAAATAATTAGATACTAAAAAATAGCATATGGACAAACAGCTGTCCAAAGCTAACAAAACTAATTAGCGCATGTTACAAAATACACGACTTGTTTCTTCTTGTTTCTTGATTTACTCATTAGAATAAGTAGAGAGAAGAAGTGTGACTTCTGTCTTCCAGTGAATAAAACAAAGTGCCGTAAGTTATTATTGCCTAAAAAGGTCATAATTAATTTAATTTCAGAAAGCTCTCTTCGTCACCAGCGGTTTCTTCGAACTCTGTCGTACTCTCAAAATCCAGGAATTACAAGCATTCCACAACACTCGTTTGATTGTCTGAAAGTACTCCGTGTTGTTGACTTGAGCGGCACTGCAATCTCTACACTGCCAGAATGTGTTGGGAAATTGAAGTTTCTCAAGGTTCTGAATTTGTCTCAAACAAATATCAGGGAGGTGCCGGATTGTGTTAGAAGCCTGAAAAGCCTTGAGTATCTTGCTGTTTCTCATTGCACTAGCATACAGCAACACGTAGCTGATTGGATAGGTGAGCTAAAATCTCTTTGCCATCTTGACGTACTTTCCCCATAACAACCTAGAAACTATCAAATGCCCAAGGGAATGTCACATCTCATGAGACTGAGGACACTGAGATCAGCGATCTGCGAATTGTATCTTGAAAATAATGAATTTATAAATGTTAAAGAGGTCAGCAATATGATCAATCTTCAGGAGATAAATTTTTGTTTCGAAGATGCTGGTGTGCTGAGAAGTTTAGAAGACGGAATCTTTGAGCGTCTTGTGAAAATGAGAATCCTGGGAGTAGAGAATGGAATTCCTACAAGGGAGGGTGATACAGAAGAATCCAATCTTCTTCCAGCATTCCCAGAGAAGATGAGCGTTATGACAGACCTTCGAGTCCTTGGGCTCATTCGTTTCTCTGTGCCACGTTGGATATGTGGTATGGTAAATCTGACAGAACTTACATTGAGAAATTGCAGCGATTATGCTTTGCTTCAAAACATGCCTAACTTACAGGCATTGCTGTTGTTTAAGGATTTAAGATGCAGAGAATTGCAAAAGAACTTTGGCGAGAGCGGAGGATTTCCTAAGTTGATTACGCTGAAAATATATCACTTCTCTGTTTTAGAGGAGTTACCGAAATTGGAAGGGGCAGCAATGCAGCTTCTTGAATTATTACTAATAGAAAATTGTCCAGGGTTGAAGAATGTTTCAGACGGATTGGAGCGGTTGAGGAGACTAAAATATATAATAGTGAGGCAGGTGACTGGTGAGGTAGCGGAAAGATTAAGAGAAGGTGGAGAAGATTGGAAGAAAATCAAAGCTCAAATTTCCAACGTTCAGATAAACATTCTGTAGTTCTCTGTGTGTTTACATTTAGGAAACATGTTTTCAGAAGCTTTTCAAGTCACACTAGGTCATATGTAGTAGTGTACACTTTATTATGACAAACAAAGTGTGTGGCTATTTTTTTATTTTAATTATTGAATTGTACATTTTATCTTCAGTAATTGTTAAATTTCGCACTTTGTATGAATAATTGTTTAGGCCGGATTAATCTTTTCATCGATGCTTTTGAATGTTTAAGAAAATTAAAGCATCTCCCTAGTGTTTGTAGCTATTTTGGTTTTATTTCTATATTTTAAGAATATTTTCTTCGACTCCATCGATGTGTCAGTGGTTTTATTATTTTCTGTATTTCCAAAGTTTTATTTGTGCCAATGAGAAATGAATTGTAAAAAAATATTTCTAAGTTTTTAATGTTTCTAAAATGTTTGTAGAAGCTTTTATTAAGTCTTTACATAATCTGAAGTCTTTAGTAAGTCTTTACATAATCTGAAGGCTTTTAGAGAAAAATGGCTCTAGGTAACATAGAGCAACTCCAAGCTTCTGCCACCACTATAAATTCTAATTTTATTTATTATTATATTATAAAATTTTTGCTATTATATATTTTTACGTCATAGGCGTTTCTTATATGGGGAGTGTTCGAGCTGATTTCTTAGATCAACAACATAAGCTTCTCCTTAGACATGGACAACCATCAAATGCATTTTGTTCATTGATTTTCATATAATATGACAAGAACAAAAGAGACAAAGTCTATGCTTTCCACTCCTCTTCTTTCTTCCTGCAAGGTCAATCCAACTTCAAAGCTCGGATTTGATATTGTCAATCTCCACATTGAAAAGTGGGACCTTCATTGCAAGTCATATGACATGACTCTTCTGCAATTTCAAAATAAGATAGAGAAATCCCACATGCAACATTTTCATTCAAATGAACCTTAGTAGTTTTTATAGTTGGGAGGCCTTCTACCACTTGTATTTTCTCTATCTCCTTCTGTCCTTCCTCCCTTTCTCTCAGATCACTTGACTAGGTTAACATAACAAATCTATTAATTCAACAAAAATTAGGATTGCCTCTATGTAAGAACTATGTCCTACTCAAAAATTGCCAAATCGTACACTTGCTTGAAATAGGGAATTAACATATAAATACTGAGTTGAAAAGTCAATGATCATTCATTAACCATAATCATGATTGACAATTGAGTTTACCATAACAAATTATAATTACATTGCATTATCTAAGATGGTGACCTACACACCATCCATCCATGAAAATGCATGATAAATACTACATCAAGATCAGTATAGATTCAGTATCCATTGTACATAATTGCATCATAATGATTATTACAAGATGATTGTTTACATTATGCCTCGAACATGTGTCCATCTGTAATATCCAGTCTCCAAAGTCATCAGACATTGTCCATTTGCTATCTGAGATGGGAGTGTGTCCTAGACTCTTTTTTCACACCAACCACAAAGTATTTAGCTCTCCCAAGGTCCTTCTTGACACAAAGAATGCCCTGATCATGGCACGAGAAACCTAGAAACTCAGAACAAGAAAATCAAATAGATTTGGTGCAGCCATGAAACATACTACTTTCCACATATATCTACATAGTTTGATCACAAAATGTGGTAGGGAATATAAAACAACAACATATCTACTTATATGCAGTGAAAATAAATGCAAGCATATCTACTCATATGCAATGTAATAAATGAAAGCATGTCTGCTCATATGCAATATCTAAGAAAAAATAACATCATATTTACACATATGCAGTAATATAAAACAGCTTGGCCAACCACTTTTTAGATCTAGGTTTAGCTTAAAGAAGAAATAAAATGTAATATATCCATCTTAATAGAATTGACAGATAGAAAGAAATAAAGCACACTATATCCATTTCTATCCCTCCCAAATTGCTACATTGCACCCAACCATGAGAAAGATTAAATGCATTCAGAAGAAATACTTATGTTCAGAAATGAAAATTGGATTTCCATACGCATTACTTCACAAGTCATGATAACTCCAACAATGTAAAAATACATTAAGTTCACTCCTCAAGGAACACATTTAATTCATCAATGTACTCATAAAGAGTTCAATATGAAACTAATCTTACGCTATAGGGAAAGGTACTCATCCAATATGATTCCGAAGTTTAGTAAATCACTTCAATGAACAGTGTTTCATTATGCACTGTTAGCATGATACCAGATTTCACAAGCAATGTCTAGAATAAAATAAATAATATTATAGAAGTTCAACAAGGAAAACACAATACATAATGATTCCATAATTTCAATACTATTTCCAATAGGCCTTTACTGAACAACAAAATAAATACACCAGACTTAGCACAATCTTCAATCCGATATTACATTTAAGAACTAGGCATTAGAATGAAATCCCAAAAATTTATGGTAGTTAACGCAGATCCTTCCCAAATATTCAAGCTAGAATTGTTATGGTTTCTAGAGGAATCCAATCAGTTCTATAGGTTTAGGCCGAACATCTGAATTTTATGTACATACTGAGAGCGTTTAAATTAATTACTATGGAGCTAAGTATGGATAGCAAGTCTGATTTTCCCTCAAACTAAGCTCTCCATAGTGAGAGGTTTTAGGTAATCAAAACCTCCAATAAGAACGTTTGGAAGTTATATAAAGTCATCTATTACATATACAATTAATTTGAGAAAGCATCGGTTCATTTTTTTGCCCTAGACACCCATGGTACCATTGTTGCTACTAAAGAACTACCAATTCCTTATATTCAAATGAAGGCTTATGAATTGATTTAGGAAAGTTCAAACAGGACTATTAAAATATGCATGACTGGAGGAATAATTACCCCTGGTTATTGAATGCTCCAATAAATCAATGCTTTGGCTATAGGAAGTACCTGATACCATAAGCTGAAATGATTTTCTCAAGGGTGCTACAACAGGTCGAATGAGAAGGGATGACCAACTCGTTAATGCTTCTTATAGTTTAAAGAGGCAATGGCAACGTGTATAGCGAATGGTCAATAAGGTTGAAGATATACGGCATTCTTCAATGTTTTCACCCAACCACTTATGCATACGACCAAATCTGGTATTGTCTCTCCAAACCCCAGTGCTCGAGTGGTATACGTCAAGGAATGTTTTGCTTCCTATCTACCAACACAGATCTGCCAGTTGAGAAAATGCCCACTCCCTGAATCTATTGTCTCCTATGGCAATTAAAACATACAATTTCCAAGAACTTGGTTCTATGTCTCAGTTGGAAGCTACGCACATATAATTTGGTAAAATAACTAAGTATTATCAACCATCCAAATATAATTACACACAACTCCAAATTATATTTAATGCACCAACACAAGAAACATCCAAGAGAAAGGCATTCATCCATCTAAAACTAAGCATACAAGAAAAACAACAAAATGATTAAGGTAGGGGCCCTATGGGATTCACTTGGGCTCTATTTTTGTGAAGTAGGTAGTTCCGTGATAAAAAAAATTTAGGGGCTAAAGGTTTATTTGAAATCTTTTCCTATAAACTAGGAGCTCGAACTTTTTAGTCCCCTTAATTTGAGCAGGTGAAAATGGGGTGGGGTTGGAACTAGCTCCACCAGCTTAGGGAATTTTTTGCCACATGTCAAGAATCTATTTATTATTAGAAAAATTAAACTATGTTAGTAATTAAAAAATGACACCATAAATTTAAATTCTTAAATTGATTTTCATGGGACCACTAGCTTCCTTAAACTTAGGAGCTTAATTTTTAAAGATTAGATAAACTAAAGAAACTCATGGGACCACTCAACTTTAACTAGTCCTAAAAACTCTGATAGCCACCTACTCAATTTTTAAGGAAGCCCCCTCCATGGGACCCTAGCCTAAGTAAATTGTATTTAAAGGGAACCTAGTAAATCACTTTTCTTTAGCCGCTTCTTCCTTCCTTATCTCCAACTCCATCTTCTCGCTCTTTTTGTCTTCTTGGAGAGCCATAACCAAATCTATATCATCCACTTTGAGTGTAACTAACCCAAAATTGTCTTCTTGATTCCTTAACCAATTTACCTTTTTGTCAATAATTGCAATTCTATGTATTTCCATTATTCCCGGACAATAAGAACTCGTGTATTCTTTTATATTTTGATCATGTAAAAATAAGAAAATTATATATTTTAATACTATTTTTTTGTTGATTCCTTCATGATAACAATGTTCTCATTATCAACACTCAAACAATTAGGTAATGTTCATTCCTAGTATATAATGAAAGCATTCACATCATGATAGTTAAAAGAAAAGAGAGATTTCAATCTAATTATTTTTATAATCCTTAGTATTATTTTATTCCATCATTTAAAGGCTAGGTTAACAATAAAATGCTACCAACAATCAAATAAAATAATTAGAGTTCCTATGTGGTGTGTTAGTTGCTCAAGATTATCTGACTATCCTTTTTTGAGGAGCTAACCCTCTCTACCTCAACCACACTCTCATCTGAACATCCCTGCATCCACTCAAATACTCACAACAAGGATTGAGCTAGTAGCTGCATCATATGACATAATCATAAATTAATGAGTCACTTAAACTATCATGTTCACATAATGAGATAACATAAGGTCTTCATTAACATTATGATTTCATATAATGGCATCATGACAATAGTCCATCTATGCATTTAGTTAACCATTTTACTCATATCTATTAATGCATCACGTAGTTCCACTAAACACAAAATTAGTATAATTAACTTTAGTTTTCTTCCTCTAATCAATGTTCAAAATAAAGTTGACCAAGTCAAAGTTGACAACGTCTCCATATAAGCGGGAAAACTAGGAGTTCTAAAAGGCAAGATGCAACACCCTATTCAGTGGATCACTGTATCTTTCGCATTAGAGGTTGGGATTGAAGCATATGTAGTTGTCAATTTCGTCTCTTAAACGATAAAACTTGCATTGCAATATTTTTGGAACTCTAAAGTTTTTTAAGTTTATATTCAAAATTATATGCTTGATTAATGATCAGCTATGATAGTAGTTTTTTCTCTAATAATTCTACTTCCAAATTTACCAGCTTGACCATATATCTCGATAATCAATACAAAGCAACTTTTAATGCAAAAACCTATGAAATATGTGGCCTTCATTGCAAGGCAAATGAAAATACTCTTATGTTTCATCAAAATTAAAATATGAACATATCTGATATAAATATTTTCATTGAGAGAATGGTTATTAATTTCAAGGGTAGGTAGGCCTCCTACCACTTGTATTGTCTCCCTAAGTATTTGTTTCTCCCATATTATGTATAATTTTAATTTTCAAAAGATATGCATGATCTATTATGTTGGTGAGACAATACCTGAGAGCATCTCTTACATTAGAGTGATATGATGCCCTATTGTAAATGATCTCATCGACTTCCCCTTCCTCTTCGATTTTCTTAATTGCTAGACTAGTTCATTGGGGAAGAATCTCTTGAGCTTCAATGTCTCACTGATCAGGAAATTGCAAAGGGAGTTTTGAATACTATGATGACCTTCAGAGATAGAGACAACTGGGGTGGGAAAGAGAAGAGAGTCATCAATGGTGTGAACAATAGTGAGGGTTGTAGATTAGTCTAATGTGAAAAAAAGAGTGAGTTTTTAGTGGTGTATTGACAAGTAGTTGAAAATTTGATCCCCTCTTTCAAGACTCCTATAGTTATGTGGAAGTGGGTTCAAGTGCACATGGAGAGATAAATATACATAGATAGGGAGATATAAAGGAAGGGATACAAATAGATAAAGAGAAATATAGATAGTGGAAGATAGAAAGGAAGGTGTAGTAATATATAAAAAGACATAGAAATAGTGAGATATAGAGTTAGGTACACAAGGAAATCTAAAGAGCCATCAAAATATAGAAATAGGTAAAGAGAAAAAAAAATAGAAAGAAGATAGAGACAAACAAATAGAGATGATGAGAAGAGGATATCTGGAGATGGAGGTAGAGATTTTCAGGAGGGAGAGAGAAAGAGAGAAGTATAGGGATATATGGAAGACAAAGATAAATATACATTAGAAGAGAAAGAGATAGAGAGATAATTAGTTAAAGTCAAAATAAATATGGGACATATAAAGTTAATAAGATATAGATGGGGAGGGAGAGATGAAAATATAGAGATAGAGAGGACAAGAATGAGAGATAAAAACAAGGTGATAGAGACAAGTAATAGATAGGTGGAGAAGGGGATACACACACACACACACACACACACACACACACACACACACACACACACACACACACACACACACACACACTCACACAAACACATGGGGGATACATATGTAGGGAGAGGGGGTGACAAGAGGTAAGGAGATAGAGACAAGGGAGGTAGATAGAAAGGATGTTAGGATTAGCAAGACATAAATAATAATTAATTGCAAATATATCCAATATTAGAAAATAATAAAGCATGGATAAGAGAAGACAAGACAAAGAATTAATGTGCTTCACCTAGTTTCCTAGGCCACATCCACCAAACAATGAGTCCAATATTCTTTTTATCTAATGATTGCAACCTGATTACAATCTATAATCCCTTACACCTCAATACCACCGCAAGAAGCTACAATATCATCATACATAATAAAATTGCTAACCCTAAGTCTTTTTATATGAGATTTTTCCACTTACAAAATTTGGGCAAGAATAAGTTGACCACTAGAAAAGTATAACTCTCAATGCCCTTTACAATATTAAATTTATTTTTGGCTTTGAGGCTGCTAAACCCAATAACCTCCAAGGGCTGATTCCCCTTGACCTCACCTAGGGCACTACCCTAGGACCCAACAAGGGCATTTCTTGTTGATCCCTAGAGCTTGGAGGTGCTTCTCCCAAAACCTCATAGTAAAATCTGGAGGGAAACTATGCTGAATGAAATGGGGAAGAATTAACCTCCAAGTCTGCTTCGGCTCCACATCACAACAAAAAATACATATGTACAGAGAGAGGAAGATAAGAGATAAGGAGATAGAGACAAAGGAGAAAGATAGAAAGGATATACATATAGGTAGAGGAGGTGAGGAGAGGTAAGGAGACAGATACAAGGGAGGGAGATAGAAAGGACACATATTTAGGAAGAAAAAAGGAAAGGAAAGGAAAGGAAAGGTGGTTTTATAGTCCATGACACTATGCCATAGTTTTTGGATTTACATATGGTGACAGTGATATGGGACTACCTCGTACTCTTTTTTTGAGAGGTGCTTGGTGGTACAAACGAGGCGTACATACCCTACCCCCCTACAAAAGAGAAGATGAGGAGAGGTAAGGAGATAAAGAAAAGGAAAGGAGATATATTAGAGGATAGAAGTAAATATAGAGATGAAAATAATACTATCAAATTTTTACATATTAACTTGATATAATTTCTTGATGATAATTGAGTATGAATTGAAATAATATTTGATGCAAATAAAATACAAATAGTTGAATCCAAAGTCCACTATAATTACTATAAGTTGAAGAATCTAATGTCTTGATAATAAATCTAATTAATACTATATAGAAAATATTTATAAAGGAGACATAAGGAAATGATGAGAGTGAGAGAGAGAGAGAGAGAGAGAGAGAGAGAGAGAGAGGTATGTGAAGGGGGTAATAAGGAGACATGGATGGATATAGAGAGAGATATTTATCAAGATGAATGTAGAGTGAGAGGATGGAAGAAAAATAGATAGAGAGTTAGAGATCGATCAAGAGCTAAAGATAGAAAAACAACTAGGGAGATAAACCATAATGCCCCGCCTGGAGATCCTTGGAACAAGGATAAATAAAAGACAATTTTTATTTATTTATATTAAAGTAATAAGCATGGATTTAAACAACATCGACATGCAATCAATCAAAAATCACAACAGAAGACTTAACCAAGAAATCTAGACATCCAACGAATCTCCAAGCATCACTACCTACCAACGCATCCAAAACCAACTACGAAAGTTTATCCAAAAGAACCTTCAATTCTCAACCAACAAGTCTAGAGATATCTACTGTTTTCCCGATCAGGTTTTTGCGTCGAATTCAAGTGATATGTTCCCAATATTGTATGACACTGTACAATACTATTGGGCAATACCTTTCTAGTATTACATAATACTTCTTATAACTATTGTGCAATACTTTCCAGTATCTCACAATATACCTTACTACTACTATGCAATACTTTACTGGTGTCACATGATAGAACTTACTATTATCATGCAATACTTTCCAGTATCACACGATATTACTTTCTATAGTTGTGCGATACTTTTCTAGTATTGCTTGATGCTAAACTTCTATCACCTAGGATTGCAAAGAAACAACCCGACGAACAATCATAAAGAGAAAAGAGTTAGAACCTCTACACCAGGGAGTACCAGATCCACAATAGTTGCAAAGTAAATACTTGAAAGCATAAGGAAGATTGCATAATTCTAACATCTCAACCATAACATCTAATCCAAGCATCTAATGTAATCATGCAGAAAGCAACATCATATTGAATATACATGTGCATAAATCAACCATCCTTATGAACTAAAATAAAATAAATCACCTGGAAACATACTCTGGAAGAAATAAAGAACCATGTAAGGATCCAACTTTGGAATTGAACATGGAGGAAGGCCAACTTTGTACATCGGTCCCCAACAATGGTAAAGGTAGCTACACCTCCCAACCATGTGTAACCAGTAGGCTCACTCCTGCCATGCTGATGGAGATAGTGATCCAACCTCACACACAGACATAATACAATTATCCATGGCTAACATTCATGCCAAATAGTACAGAGGACTGAAACCAAGATAATGAGACAATGCAATACAATAGGTCATGGTTAGACACTCTATGTGTCTACTACATAGGGACTCTAGTGGAGAGTAGATCACTTGGCATCATGAATCTCAAGCTAAACACCTAATGGAATCACTCCCTCAAGAGGACATTGTAATGCCCCGCCCGGAGATCCTTGGAAACAAGGATTCAAATCAAGCCAAGATATTTTTTTTTTACAAGTATGAATGCACAAGACAACATCATACAGGGATCACAAAGATCGCAACGAAAGACTTCAACAAAATCTCGGCAACCAACGAATCTCCAAACGCCACTACCAAACTGACACACACAACCAAAGCCAACAACAACAACACACATGATGAGGGCACAAGAAACAACCACTCATCAACAAAACACCAAGTTGGGGTAAAATGCAGAATCCTAAAATTTGGCTAAGCCTGAAATCCTGAAGCCCTGAAAATTGGCTAAGTTTAGATTTCTGAAGCCCTGAAATTTCCTAGAATCCATAACTCATCTCTGAGAGGTCTGAAACCTATCTCAAACGATTTGTCGCATATATTAAAATATATCTTAAGTATAAGAAATTGTCAACTTATACTTAAATGATATATTTTAAACCCCTAAGAAATCTGTTTTGAACCAGGAAGGTGTAAAAACCAAAAGGGTGTCCAAAACCAACTTTCGAACTTTCATCCGACAAGCCTAGATAGCCCCTATTTCTCGCGCAAGAAAGAAAACTGGTCTAGAGTTTCGTGCGAGATCTTTCACCGCTTTGCGCGAGAAAGTGCGCACTTCGCGCGAGGACTACTGAGCTTTGCGCGAGCATTCACATTCTCACGCAAGGATTCCTATGCGCCGTGCGAAGATTACATTCTCGCGTGGGAAGTGTATTATTTCGCACGAGGAAGAAACAGTCTCACGCAAGGAAGAAACAGTCTCGCACGAGGAAAATACAATCTCGCGCGAGGAAACAAATTAGCGCAACACAACACACAAACAAAAAGCTAAACAACAAGGAAACCTCCACACCGGGGAGTACCGGATCCACTTAAATCGAGGAATGAACACTCGAGAGCATTAACAGCAAGGAAAGAGGAACATCTAACCATCTAAAACCTAAAAGCAAAGCACATACTAAAATAAACATGGCAATGAACAAAGATACATTTCAGAACTAAACAACCAAATAAGTGTGCGATTCCTCCCAACCGTCAATAGCATCATAAGACCATCATGGGTCCTAGCCATCCCCCGCGCATAACATCCCAAGCCACCGACCAGATCGTCGATACTGTTGTAATAGGGATGTCACTACTAAAATATGCATAATAACAGCATAAGAAAATCTAACATGCTAGTGATAATGCATAAGATAATCTTGCAGTAGATAACCTCACCTATCACATGCTAAACATCAGTAAGCAATAGATATACTACTAAAGCAAATCACATCATCTAATCATATGCTAAACATCATAATAAGGGAATGTGCCAAATAAAATAACATCATCTAAACATGATATACAAGCATCCCGATGAAAGCATAAATCACAAGAAAGCATACTCCAGAACTCGAAGTACCAAGTGAAGACATCCAACAACGGTCACACTAGGACAAAAGATCATCTCTATACACCGATCCCTAGCAGTGGTGAAGGTAGCTACGCCTCCCAACCACATGGCACCCGTAGGTCCACACTCGCCGTGCTGATGGAGATAATGATCGAACCAAAAACACACAAAAGAACATCCATGGCTAACACTCACGTCAGACAGTATGATGGCTGCAACCAAGAACCTAAGACAATGCAAGGAGTACAGGTCCTGGTTAGACACTCAAAAGGCTACTAAGTAGGGGCTGACATCATGGAGAGTCGCTTGGCATCAAAATGCCCAAGCTTGGATCGTGCAGATTCAGCATCCCTCAATGGAATGGCTCGACACAGCATTTTATTATCTTAAATTTTATTACCAGTCACACATTTTCTTTAATTATCACTTATTTAAAACTTCATAGCCTTCGCTAACCCTCTGGGCACAATGATCACCAGGCTGCGAGATAGAAGCCCCCTCCATATGCTACCCTACCCTACCCATGCTCATCCTACGACAAGTGCCCGTGGGCATGCATACTCCCATCCCAACCCCAATGATCATAACTTTTGGCAAATCCACGAAAGATTGGGCCTCGCAAGTCACCCAACAAATGTACGCGTACGTACTCGTGTGTGGCGCACCACCATCACGAAGATCATAACACAAGGACAGGAATGAGAACACAATGCAAAGAAAACACCCAACTGAAAGCAACATAGGAAGGATGGATTCTACACGAATCCCAAAGCCAACAAAACTGTACATAATAAAATTACTCAACCGGCCTCAATCCGAGAGTATGGATTCTACATGAATCCCAATGATGTAACAAGACCAAACATCATGAACTTACTCAATCGGCCTCAATCCGAGAGTATGGATTCTACACGAATCCTAGCGTTCATGAAACAAAAGCAAAAGGGTCTAAGAGAAACAATAACACCAGGTACAAATCACTCAACCGAACACAACGTTGAGAGTACGAATGCAACACGCATCCCAAAGCAACATAAAAGTGCAAAAGTGGTCTGACTGATATCCAAATGGATCATCAAGGTCCACAACTCACATTGTGCCAAGAAAACCCGAGAAAACAGGGCGGCACACAAAACGAGGTAAAAACCCCAAAAATTTGGAAAACTTCAAAATTAAAACCCATTTGGCCTTTGGGTTCAAAAACCCCAAAAATCCAAAAATAAATGAAATCGGACACCGTATGCAAAAACGGCCAGCATAACGGCATAAAATCCCAAACCCTCATCTCAAAAAAATAGAGAAACGTTCATACCCACCCAACCGGGTAGAACTAGCATACAGAAACGGAGGGGAACACTAGTTCTTAGCCTCCAAACAAATGGCTACCAAAAACAGAAGCATAAACGGAGCAGAACCAATAAAACGGGAAAGCCCTACCTCACCGCCAAAAGGGCAAAACGAGAATCTGAACCATAAAATAAATATCTCGCAGAAGTAGCTGAAAATCATGGCAATCCAAGGTTTCTCCGAGATGGATCCAACGAGCCCAACCTCGCGATGATCCCACGCCCGTAGCTCCCACAATGAACAAAACAGTAAATCCTCATGAAGAGGATTTTGGGTTTTACTCTCCAACTTTCCAATTTGAAAGTGAGAAGTGAGGAATTAAATTCCTCTTTGGATACTTATTCACTTTTTGGGTGAATAATCGATTAGGGCATTTAACCAGCCAATCTAGTTAAACCCTAAATTGACCCAAACGAAAACAAGCTATTCCTATAAATAGGAATTCATCTATGGCAAAGCTGCCAGAAATTAAAATAAATCAAATAAAAAGCTCGAAAACCCAAAAACACAAAAATCTACTTAAACAACTTTCGTGACAATGTGAACCTCTAAATGCACAAACACGCTTACTGGTCTAATCACATAATGCAAATGAGTTCAGATTTAATAATCATCGAAAGGTTTAAATTAAATATTTAATTAAGGACACGTCGACCATACAAAGGTGACATTGGTAAAATATGAACGGCTGAATCACTAACTCCATGTGCCACTGCCAGGGATATAATCCTGCACACTAAACAACACGATCAAGTGCAATTGCATATAATAATATAGCTGAAGCAATAAATGCATTAAATCACCTAATTTAACCATTTATTTAATTATATTAAAATAATCTATTTACATCACTCACGTTCGCAAAAGGCATAGCAATGCAGGAATGAAGTAAATAACCATAGCATTAAATCCATCACATAACAAAATCAGAGGTATGTCCAAATACCAGATAACTAGATAACCATATATCATCATAAAATACACTGTCATCTCAAAATGGCATCATCATGCAATATGATTAACTGAACAACATAGTAGTGTAACATCTATGATACTGGAATCAAAGTGTAACATCTGACCCTCGGGTCCTTTCAAATGTAAACATAACATGAGTAACAAATATCTCTCTAATCAGAAATGTAACAAGGTAAATGTCCGCAGCACATAACCAAAGAATCCAACAAGAATAATCCATTCTAATTACTTAAGCATTTAATAATGATTGATTACTCTGCATAAAAAGGGCATTTAAAACACATAAGAAAACTCAGTCATAAACATGACTAACCACTGCTACAGGAACCTAGTCCAATGTAGCATGGTAAAAGAACATAGTGCAATCTCTGCACACATCTCAGGGTAATCACGGAACAACCTCATGATACCACATCGATCCTGGTAACCACTAGCACAAACCTCAGTGAACCAAAAATCACATCATAATCTCAAAGATCAGTCTAAAGCATAATCAAAGCAACTGATACAGAAACATAAATCCAAACACCTCAATGGTGTAGACCACTCAGGGTCACAATCATGATCCCATCACAACAAAAGATCAGTCAGGTTGCATCCATCAGGATGACTTACAAAAGTCAAATGGGAGAGGCACTACAGACATAGTGATATGTCCCCGAATAAATCACATCAACATTAGGTATAGGATAAACAGATGAGTACATACATTCAGATGAGTCGTACAGGTGTGTAGTACTTCCTTATCTTATTTAATTACCCATGAATTCAATTAATTATCACTTATTTAGAAACTTCTTCAAGTCAACCTTATCAGAAACATGACCCAATGTTACCAAAGAAGCCCCTCCATTGGTGTACCTTAAATACCCATGCTCATCACATGATGAGTGCTTGTAGGCAATTTAGTTTCCCAACCCAACCCCAATGAACATAATTCACCTGAATGCAACCGAGAGTTTGGGTCTCATAAGAACATGACAAGTGCACACTCATGTGCTTGTGTATGGGCACACCAACTACATGATGATCATAAACAACAAGAGTTGGATGAGGAATAGAAAGAAATCACAAGTATAACAAAATCACTCAACCAACCTATCTTTGGGAGTATGGATTCAACATGAATACTAATGCAATAAAATACATCTACGGTTGGATAGATATCCCTATATATAATCTAAATCCATGACCAACTTCCATTCCAAGAAAACCCAAGAAAACTGGGCAACACACAAACCAAGGCAAAAACCAAAAATGCTCGAAAACTACGAAATTAAAACCCATTATGCCATTGAGCATAAATGTCACAAATATCAAATTATATTTGGGTTCAAAGTTCATATTCAAAAGTGACCAACATAATGGCTCAAAACTCCAAAATGCCAAGTCCAAAAAGCTTCAAATGCTTGTACCTGACCAATCGGGTAGAGCTAACATGTAGAAATAGAGGAGACCACTAGTTCTTAGCCTCTAAACAGTTCACTAGCAGAAATAGACTCAAAAAAAAGAAAAAGCAGTAAAATGGGAGAGCTCTACCTCATAGCCAAAATGGCTAAAACAGAAACACATGTGATAAAATAATCGCTCTGCACTCACTGCCAAAAGTCTCAGCAAACAAAGGTCTTCTTGAGTTGGATCCAATGAGCTCGACCTCACAACAATCCCATGCTCATAGCTCCTACAGCAAATTTAAAAAAAATCCTCTTGAGTGGATTTTGGAATTTTCTCTCCAAATTACTATTCCACAAGTTAGAAGTGAGGGAATAATTCCCTTTTGGGGTATATATCCACTTTTAAAAGTGAAATATAAAATTAGGAAAAATAACTAGCCCACTAAAATAATCCCTTTTTCAACCTAGCCAAAGTTGGGTAATTCCAACTAAATGGAATTCAGCTTTGGCAAAGCTGTCGAGAATTAAAATAATTAAATCAAATATATAATTTCCATTAACTAGTAAATCACAAAAATCCTCAACAAATTTCATGACAAATGCAAACTTTTAAATGCACAGACATGCTTACATGTCTAATCACATAATGCAAATGAGTTTGGATTTATTAAATCACTAGAGGGTTTAATTAAACAATTAAATATGATACATCACGCATATAGGGATGACATAGGCTAGAACGAACAACAGAATCACTAACTCCATGTGCCACTACCAGGGATATAAATCCTGCACACTAAACAACACAATCAAGTGTAATTGCATATAATGATATAGGGGAAATAGATAGGGAGAGATAAGAATAGAAAGAGGGTGAGAGGGAAGAATAAAAGAAATAGAGAGTACAAATATAGAGAAAGATATGGAGATCAAGAAAAAAAGGGATATAGAGGGGGGAGATGAAGATATAAATAGAGATGAAGATAGAGTGATTGGAGAAAAATAGATAGAGTCAAAATGGACATATATTGATATAGAGATGACATATAGAGAGGATGAGAGGGAGAGACACATAAAGGGACAAATACTGAGTTGACCTTCTATATCTCTATGACCTACCCATTGTACACTAGGCTATAATTACTAGTTATTTTCATGTGAATTGATAATTCTGCATATGAAAGAAGCCTAGCTAAATATGTCAATTAACTATTGTAATAGCCAAAAATGAAAATGACTACCATGAGATCAATATTGATCCTTCATTGTAGCTCACTTTTTTACATGGATCAGAGAAATAAAAGGCACTAACATGATTTTACAGTGATGGTGATAGAGCCTTCCATTTCCATAAATCTCTTTGTATGAGTATCCCATTAGTTTTCTATTTGAAAATCACCAATTGATTTTATTGGATGTAATGATTACACTTGATCAAACCTACAATGACTACCATTGGTAGAATCCTATTCATCCATAGTTTTCTAACAATGGTGTGTCCCTTTTGTTAAATTTATTGAGGGTGTCCTATCTATTGGATGAAGGACTGTTACTTTAAATAACTATTGATGCCTTATCTTACATGTTTTAGCGTAGGACTAAACCATGTTGCACTGGTCCTAACTCAATGGGACTCAATTATTCACTAGAAATCAAGGAATTTTGTATAACATATTCAAGTCAAAGAAAAGTGACACTACAAATAGCCGACATCCCAACCACCATTCTCCACAAAATCCATATTGAGCGATGAAAGCCATCAAATATTGTTGGAAGATCTATAAAAATTACATTTCTGTTGCATTGGTTGAATGTATTGCTATAAGTATGGAAGGCATCCCAATAAATGTAATCTACATTGTGGAAATACAACCTTAATATGGGAGTGCAGGGAAACTCTACACACAATTGTTCTTGGACTTAGCTATCTACTCCAATGCTCAAGATGAGAAAGAAAAAAAATGTAGGCTAGAAGATCATGTTATAGAGGTGACCCAAGAGTGGGGTACCATGCAGCTGCTGACTCTAACATCACTCCTCTCTAGGCTACAGAAAAGATTTCTTCAATTTTTTCATCCAAGAAAAGGAAAAGTTTTCCAACAATGCCTCTAACAACACTTTTTTTTTTTTTTATGCTCTATTCTATTTTTTTTCATACATTTTCTCCACATGTTTTTTTCAATCTCTTCTAATCTCCCTCTTTTTCATTGCCCACTATCCTTTTACATTTAGATACTCTAAGCACTCATACTCATTTTGAGTTATTTTCCTTTTATTATATCCTATGCACTTATTTGGGGCCTAGAATATAAATATGACCTTTTTAATTCTTCCACTCTATATCCTCTTATTCACTACTCCTCTTCATATTTATATAAATTCCTTAAGGGCTAGTTTGGAAATGGGAATACAAGCATAATAGGCATATGTAAATTCTTAAAATTTTGAATTCTCTGTTTGGATGCACCAAATTGGAATTAGAATACGAAGTAAAATAGGAATACATATTCCAATTTTGGCCCAAAAATGAGGTTTTGCAATTCCACCCAAATAGGAGGAATTGGAATATGTATTCCTATTCCAATTTTATTTATTTTAGAAAACATAAATTTTTGGATCTGCAAATTCCCCATCAAATTTTGGCTGAACTAAACAGAGAATAGGAATATGTAGCCCCATTTTCTATTCCAGAATAGCTATTCCTATTCCCGCAACCAAATGGGTCCTAAGCACCATGACTTGTAGTTGTGTCCTTTGACTATGGAGGTAAAGTAGGTCAGCCTTAACATACCCAATTTAGTTATGAATTATTTAGTTTATTATGCATGTGATTTGGTGGGGCAATTATAGATTATTGAATAATGTTAATATTATTTTTAATATAATAATGTATAATGAATTATTAGATGTTATAAATATATTATTAAGATAATTATTGATCATATATTCATATTTCTTGACAATATTGGTGGATCACTAATATCAATTCTTTTCTCCCATCACTAAGGATGACTTGTTTTATTTAGTAAAAATTATTTAATATTTTCATTATATCACTTTAATTTCAATTGGGGTTATAATGGGTTTTTTAATACGTATATATTATTTAAATATATTTTGATAATATATTACTATATATTTATTAATTTATATAAGTTTTGAACCATTTATAATTGTCAAGTAGTCAATCCAAGAGGGGTCATGATAGTCTTCCATTCCTAATATTGCTTTTTGTCAAGCAATGATAATTTTAAAAATCTTACCCTATAGAGTCAATGTATCTAGTGATGTAAGAAGATTCATACATGAAGTGTACTAATGCATGAATACACAAGGAAAATATGAAATAGACACATGAATGCATGAAGGCACAAAGTATACATGATCTAGATACAAGGAAAATACATTGGTGTATGAAAACATGAATAAAACAATATATTCATATCCTATTTACAAAATTCTCCTCTTTGTTATACTTTTGATTATATAAATCTTGCAACCACAAAGTGAACATCAATACATACATATATATATATATATATATATATATATATATATATAAAATCTTTAAATAAAAAAATGATTCATGATAAGTTATTTCAAGCTAGAGCCATACTAAGCCCAAGAGTGGAACTTTGGCCTACTTTGCCCCAATGGCAGGTGTTAGGCATCGATGAGAGGTGGTCTACTTAGTGAGTTTCTTGTTTTTATGTGTTTCTCATAGCCTCTCTAAAAATGCTCCCTTATCATCTTTCCCTTAACTAGTACTACAATAGGGTGTTCAAGTGGTACTTCTGTTTGTAGAATCCATTGGAAAGCTTCTTGTATCAAGGTACATTAAGTTGTCTTTCCCTTAACTAGTACTACAATATGGTGCCCTAGCCATTCTTCCTTAATCACAAAGTAGCAAGGTACTTTCTCAGCAATTCTTTTCGAAGTTGATGAAAGATCAACCCCATAGCTTCCAAGAATCACCTGCATGCAAACACCTATCACATAAAGAGAGAAGCAAAAGCTATGGAGGCTGGAATTCCCAGATCCACAGATGAGACATTCTTGATGAGAAAAAAGAGAAATTTATATTATAAAAAGTGAATGAATAAATTACAAAGAGATCAATCCTTATAAATCGAGATCAAAACCCTAATAGGTAGCTAACATAGGTTGCATGATAATAACTAATAAAATAATTAATTATTATATGCCCAAAGTTTAGCTTAAGTAAACTAAAGATAATAAATAGCTTAATAATTAAATCAATATGATTTAATTTAATAAGAAAAAAACTTTATTACTCTAACACCTCCGCTTAAGATAAACTTAAGGAGTAGCAAGAAAACCTAGAAACTACTACTAAGAGGAGATTTGGGTCCCAACAACAAGGTTCGATGAGGTACCCAATCACAACCAAATCTTTGAAAAGAGGAGAAATAGAGAAAACCACATGGGAAAAACCCTACTCCAAAAAGAGATGGAAAGAATGCTAAAAGAAATAGTGAAGGAATGAAGAAGCCTCCAAACTAGGGAATATCCCAGAAGATAGGAATAAAATATGCTCATGAAGAACACTACTAACATATGAAGCTGCAAACACTACCAAACTATTGATCTAAAAAACATCCACTATCTAGAACATGACCAAGTAGAAGACTAAGTTTGAAGAGCTGATCTATCGAAGATAGAAGGTATCTTCATGGCCTCTAAAAATAGGAATGAAAGAATATCTATATGGTAAATGATCCATCTTATTGAGATGCATAGGTATCCAACCACTACAATTGCCTAATACATAGGATCAAATACTGAATGCATAGCTCACTCCATCAAACCAAAAAATAAATAGAACCAACATAAACCGCCTATAATGTTGAGAGGTAAGACATGAACATTAAAATTGAATCCAATATCTCCTACAAAGAGAAGAACTAAGAACATCGAGAGTGTAAAATAAGTAAAAACACCTATAATGGCACATGCCATCAACACATTATGAGGCTAATGTCATGGAAGGAGCACTTACTTTACAAAGGAAGATAACAAATATGGCCAACATGAAACCCCCCAACGCACTTTATAATGTAGTGCAAGTACAACAAAACACAAAGATGTGCATGATCCTAAAATGTAATAGAATGACACTTTATCTCAATGCATTTGCCAAAATACTACTACAAGATGTCAACAAATATCAAAAAATACATAAGGCTGATACAATACATAGTACAACAAATGAAAAATCATCTGAAGCAACAAAATCGATCTCTTGACCTAAAATAACTAAGATATCCATGAAAATACAAAAAAACAAACAAATGAATGGGATGTGCCTGGAGAAGAATCAAGAAAATATAATATCTCAAGATATGTCTCCTAAAATGCAAAATAGAACTTTCAACTTTGACTACATAACCTAGAAACGAAACAACATCAAAAGTCCAAATAAATTGCATCATCATGATGGGCTCAAAACCAACTTTTTGATGATATCTTGTTTGCAAAAAATGGAGTCTTGATGAGCAAGTTACGATCAAAACACCACATGTAGGTAAAAAAAGTGTTGAAGGGCCAAAAAAAATATTGCCACAAGATCCATGCCAAATGCCTTAGAAAGCATGCCCACTAGTACCAAAAACTACCTCAGGGAGCTTTCCTACCAGTACAAGAAATGACCTTGGAAAGCATACAAAAATCTTGATTTGTGTGCCAAAAATCTCAATTTATGATCCAAAAAATCTCAATTTTCATATAAAAATTCTTGATTTGTGTGCAAAAAACCTCAATTTGTGTGCCAATAAATCTCAGTTTCTATTCCAAACATCTTGATTTTTGAGGAAAAAAATATCGATTTTCATACCAAATATCACAAAATCACTGCCTCTGGAAATGTGCTCAATTTGGGAGCAATAATTTTTGCCTCAAAATTCAATTGTGTCCAAATCAAACAATTTTTATATGAAAGTAGGGGTTTTGGGGTAGTCTAAGCTCAATGGTGAGGTCCATTTGTGCTCAAAGTCCATAAAAAAATGGTGACCTCCTAGATTCAATACAAAAAAGTTTGATGAAAGAAAGAACACTGATCTAAAGGCCAAGCCAAACTTCTCAAAAATAGAATACGAGCATGAAGATCTGGAGCTCTATTACCATATTGAAGTTAATAAAAGATCAACCCCACAACTCCCAAGAATCACCTGCATGCAAACACTTTTCACAAAAAGAGAGAAGCAAAAGCTATGGAGGCTAGAATTCCTAGATCTACAGATGAGACATTCTTGATGAGCAAAAAGAGAAATCACTATTATCAAAAGTAACATTTATCAATTATAAAGTAATCCTATTCAAAGGTAGATGCTCCCTCATGCTTTCATTCTTCTACTTCTCAACACATCTATCAAAGAAGGAAAACTTAGAAGTGGATGTTGTGCCATATATCCTCTTAGATACGAAATACCCAAAACCAAAAACAACTATATTGAAATGGAAATCATGGATAATGGATGCAATCTATGACAATGATAGAAAAGGAAAATCACCACAAGGAAAAGAGGAATCTTACAATTTCTATGAAACAATCATTTATAGAAAATTTAGGTTTGAAATTAGGAGCAAACCTTTTCTTGGAGTATCACATCTTGAAAAGAAACAGATAAGGAAATAGTTTTCTAGGAGTTTCAAATAAGGGGATGCCATTGGTTAAGGAGATAACGAGAATAGATGATTATTCATATTAATTTTAGATTTTTCTAATATAACAAATATTTTTATGTTAATGCTTAAAATAGAACTTCAAAATTTCTCTATCATAATAAATTTTCTCCAGCCAAATGCTTATTATTCTAAAGGATTATGTACATTCTAGAAATTCAAGAAAACCACAAAAGAATATTTTATTGTTCAAGAACTATAAATAAGAAACAAGAATGAGTACTGCATGCAATTGTCATAATACGTGAAACTTCCTGAAGATTCATATATGAAAATTATGGTAATTAGGACAGTGCACATGAAACCTTTATAGAATGTTAGTTGTGGGGGCTTGAAGAAACATTTTAGAAATTTGATTTTATAAGAAAACTCATCCATGCCATAGAAAAAAGTAAATTATCTAGAATTTAATTGATTTCTAAAAGAAGAACTAATACTAAAACAATAATTCAAAAATATAAGGTTTCATACCTTGAGCTCTACAACTTCCCGCCTTCATGCCCGCCTGCAACTTTGGTGCATGACTTTGTAATCCTTGAGGGGATGGAGTCCCCTCCATCCCTTCCTCCTCTATCATATCTAGTGTAGGTTTTTCCAAACCTCTTTCTAGTGTCCCCTCCATCCCTTCCTCCTCTGTCATATCTAGTGTAGGTTTTTCCAAACCTCTTTCTAGTCCTCTCTACTAAAACCTAAAATACCCAGGAAGTGTGTTGTTCTGCTTGGGATCTTAACTTGGCTTAGGTGTTAGAAGTCCCTAATGATTTGGCCTATATGGGTCCCCATCCTCTGAGGGGCCCCATTAATGTTATGGGTCACAAGATGATGGATTGCCTGAAACCAAACTAGTTGGAGGTGGTTGTTGGATCCAAGATTCCTGAAGAGTCTAGGGTGCAACCTATGGTGATTTCAAGTGTTACAAGGCCAAAGATTTCACTCCTAGATTTTGTGGTTGATTTGATTTCCTCTAGACTCTCCTCGAGTCTCATTGGAAAATTTATTCCTTTTTGACCTAGTGTGGACATGGTTAGCAAATGCTAGTCTTCTAAATGGAGACTATGTGGATCAGTACCTATCTCTACTATGGTAGGCTCCCTCTTCCTATTCAAATTTACAACCAAAATAGACAATAACACCATATTGGAAAACTCTTGGCCCTTTGGAAAGAATATGTTGATGCTCACTAGATGGAAATTGGGTTTTTTCCCTAACCAAGAACTATTTAGTTTGGTCCATATTTGGGTAAGATTACCTAGGATTCCTCTTGAATATTGGGATAAGAGAGTATTCAGATGGATTGGAGACTCTTTTGGAAACTTCATTAAGGTTGACCTAACCACTAGTTCCAAGGCTAGACTAGGTTTTGCAAGGTTATGTGTGAATTTGGGGATGAATAAACCATTTCTAACTATAGTGGCTCTGAAATTGGAATGGGGTGCTTGGTCACAATCGATTTTATATGAGAATGTTGCACCCTTCTGCCAAAACTACAATATGTTTTGCCACCTAGTTGTGAACTATAGGTGAAGTGAGAAAATTAAAGAGAAAGACTCCTCACCTAGAGTGGTTGTGATGAAATGCTTGAAGACTACAGATGCAAATGACTAGGCCAATTGGAACCCCTGGAGTTCCCAAAGTTGGCAATGACTCATTCTTCATCCAAGAATGAGGGACTCTTGGAGAAGGATGAAGACTGAACAAAGGAAAAGGGGATGGAGAGGACCTTGGAGATGTGGGATACTACTAACTTAAAGGAGAGGGAGATGGTTGATAGTACCTCTATGAAAGAGAGTGATGCAAATGTTGAACTCGAAGAAGGGGAGATTGATGCATTGCAAATCAAGAAGGTCACTCATCTTGTTTGGTGGAAAGAGAATTTCTTTCTAAACCTCCTCAATGAGGAAGTGAGTTCTAAGGCCATAGAACCATGCAAAATATCCCTCGTAAAGGGGACTTGCTCACCTTTTATCGATGGAGCTCTAGTGTTTTCACTCCTGAAAATTATTGAAATACATTCCCCCACCCAAATTGGAGCTAATAATGGCATCCTAGACAATGATTTTGGATGGAATGTTCCCAAGAGGAAGTTAATAAGGTGAGACAAAGATGATGTTGGGATGGCGGTGAAAGTGGGGAGACCCCTAACTAAGAACCTCTAACAAAAGGAATAACAAAAGATATGAATTCCCTGCTTGAGATCCAAATATACAGAAGACAAAGATAATATCATGGAATGTGAGAGGGCTGAATAGCCCCCAAAAGTAGTATGAAGTTAAACAATATAATGGAACCAAATGTTGATATAATTATTTTGCAAGAAGTAAAAATGAAAAGTAGGCATTCTCTAGAGTGGTTGACTATCTTGTTAGCATGAATGTTGATGATATTACTTTGGGGTAGTATTCTAAGAATTGAGAGTATTGACATGTTGCATTCATGACTGTGTTTGTCATTGATGTTGACATAGAAAAAATAAGTTAGAAAACACTAGCAGAGTAGTAGATCGAGATCTTAGTTGTATGAACAAGGTCTTGATTGTCTGGTGATGTCTGTTCATGGATACATTTCATACAGTGTCCTAATGTGAAGGTTCAATGCACAACATGTAAGTCAAAGACGTATTCAATTTTTACCTAATTTATAGAAAGCAGTATAGAGACATAGTACCTTCAAGAAACCATTTCTGATGTTTGCATTATATTCTTTGACATCGATATAATCTGGTGATGCATGGTTAGCCAGTGATAAAGGATAGTTTGATGGTGATGCCAGCAAGTGTGTAGGTCTTGAATTCACACGTGTGAAGTTTCATGTATACTTTGAGTTGATAGTACTATTGTAATTATAATTAATTAATTATCTTATTATAATTAATTGGGAAAGCATCAAGGCCAAATCAAGGAATTATTTTGAAGATATGATATAAAGAAAATATGTTTTCCTTGTTTGTAAATGTGTGGTGTTGAGTTCAAGTATTGGATTGAGTGCAAAGTGTGAAAAGGAGCAGAGTGTTTACTAAATGCAAGTAAGATATCCAAGGGATTATTGGATACGAGTTTTGTGATCTAGTTACAAGACAAGAAGGAGAAGAAGTCTTGTTTATAGGACATAGAAAGAGGAAGAAGTACAATTCATTTCTATTATTCTACAAGGAATAGTATAGGGATCATTTGGATAGTGGGTTCATTGATCTTGACCTTGAAGCTTTTTGGGCAGTGGGTCTAGCTATCTTCCACAACTCCTAATAGGGTTGGAATCTCCTAATAGGGATTCAAAGTCTCCTAAAAAGGACTTATATGTACTAAATGTTGTTATAGACTACTAACATGGTCCATCCTAAAACAACGAGTATTTATATTAGTACACCATCTAGTGGGTACCATCCCCACTAGGGTTTTCCCTCTGATCAAGTGCTTCCCTAGTTAACATATCTAGTGTTATTGTGCATGAATATCTTGTTTTGGTTTCTCATTATATTTCTCATATGGTTAAAGTTCAATAAGGTTGATAATTGTGATATTAGCTAATTTACCCCCTCATCTTACTTATATTGGTGGACTATATATATTCTAACAATTGGTATTAGAGCATCAGGTCCTTGAAGGAAAAGATTAACAACCTTGGGAGATCTATGGAAATTTTTTATAGAAAGGATAGTCCTAGATTTGAAGGGGTCAACTATGATAGCTGGAAGGAGAAGATGAAGACTCGGCTACTCTGTATGGGTCCATGTTATTGGCTTTTGAATAAAAACAAAAATACGATTGTCAAAGATGAGAATATTGAAGAATGTAGTGATGAAAAGAGATATTTCTTCATGTACAACATGAGAGCTAGAGAAGATTTACTATAAGCTCTTCTAGAGAATAAATACTGTCAAAAAAAGTAACTAGAAACATCTCATAAGATTTGGAAAATATTAGAATCTATTTTTGAAGGTAATACACATACAAAAAGAGTAAGATTTTAGAATTGGATATGTGAATTTCAAGATGCTAACATGATGGAAGATGAATTTTTAATGAGCTATATTGGTAGGATATCAGAGATTTTTGTAAAAATCAAGACATATGGTGGAAACAAGGAAGAAGATGAGGTTGTGTGGAAGATCTTGAAAACTTTGACACCACCATTCAGGCAAGTAGCTGAGATGATTCAACTACTTATACCCTATAATAAAGAGTTTGAGGGAAAAATTGTTTGGAAGATTGGCAGTAGTGGACATAGGTTTGAGACAGTTAAGAGGATTGACAAGAGTGGAGACAACTTTCGGTGCCTTGAATGTTCGACCAAATCTACCTAGAAGCAAAAGTAGACATGGAGATTTGGCTAGTAGTAGTAGAACTAGATCTGATGAAGACAAGAAGATTGAAGAAGGTATAACACTTCTTGTGAGAAGAGAAAAAGATGGTAAGGATATCTTTAAATGTTGGACATGTTATGAGTTTGGTCATTATGCATCTAAATGTCCTAAAAGAGAGAAAATGTATAAGGGAAAGTTCAATCCTAGGAGACCTAAGATTTACTTGTATGCTAATGAAGAATAGGAATCTGATGAAAAAGGTCAGAGCGAAAGTGATGATGAGTTAAGATTTGTAGGGATTAAGGAAGATGATGTTGATGGAGAAATTAGAGAAGAAAAGGCTCTAGTGTGCCAAGTTGAAAAGAAATATGATTGGATAATAGATATTGGTTGCTCAGATTATATGACTGATGATATGAATAAGTTTGTTAAATTCAAAAAAATATGATGGAAGTATTGTTAGAGTTGGTAGCAATGCAACCGATCATATTAAAAGGTGGATCCATTACTTTAGATGAAAGAACTAACACTGATGATGTTTATTTTGTTGATGGATTAAAGAATAATTTGTTGAGTGTTAGATAGTTGGTGGACAAAGGGTATCAATTGCAATTCATAGAAAAGACTCACACTATGACGGATAAGGATGGTAAGATGATTGGAAATGGAACTAGGTCTAGAGGTAATGTATTTTAGTTGAATCCCACTGAAATGACATGTTTGGTTGCTAAAGTTGAACCTAAAAGTGTAGATGAAGCATGTAAAGATGATCATAGGGTTCAAGAAATGAAGGAAGAATTAGATTAGATTGTGAAGAATGAAACATGGGAGTTAGTTCCTAGACCTAATGAAAAGAATGCTATAGGAACCAAATGGGTGTTCAAAAAGAACATGAATGAGCAAGGTGAAGTTGTAAGAAACAAGGCTACAATTGTGTGCAAAGGTTACTCATAGAAAGAAGGCATAGACTATGAGGATCCATATGCCCCTGTAGCCAAAATGGAAGTAGTAAGAATATTATTGGCTTATGTAGTGAATAAGAAGTTCAAAGTGTTAGGAATAGCTAATATTGAGGGGGGGGGGGGGGGGGGGGGGTGGCAGGGGTGAATCAATATTTTAAAATTTTTTTCCAATAATTGAACATTGTTAATTTTTTTATAACTTGCATATGAAAGTAAACCAATAATGTTGAATATTGAATATAAGCATACACATAGAGAACTCATAACACCATTATTTTCTAACTAGGGAAACCCTGGACAAGGGAAAAACCCACTGGGGAATATACCATAAGATGATTCACTAAACAAAAGGATCTTGTTAAGGATATTGACCCTATTAGGAGTCTATTAACTACATATAATGTCTTGATTCCTTGTTAGGGGACTAGGCCTTTTTAGAAGCTTCAACCCTATTAGAAGTTGGTAGATCAAATACAATGTATACAAGAAGAGCTCACTACCCTAACATGCAATTATACAATAAAGTTCTTCACAAGAATAGGTGTACATAGAATTCTTTCTCATGACTATAATTCACACTTTCTCTAATCATACATCAGATCTTGCATCACATAAGGGTCATATATCTTTCAAGCTATCTGTACAATAGTTTTCATATCATATCTCATCACATCAACTTCCACATCTTTTCACAAGATAAGATTTATACTTATACCTCGCAGATTAATAATTCTCTACTTAGTCGACCTTCATGTCTTCACACACTTGATATAATATAAAATAAATTATGGATTAATATTCGAAAAGTTGGCTCATCATGACTTAGTAATTATTTTGTTACCAAAATAATTCCTTAAGTCATACAACTCAATTCTTTGCTATGTTATGTTCTTTGATAAATACCTACACTAGTATTTTGACTATAACTTGTGTCGTACTATCTGTACACATTTTTTCACTCAACCACATCATCATGACATTTTCATAAAGCTATCCTCAACTACACATAAGAAAATTCAAATTGTGTCATTTGTACACATCATATCTATCTTTGTGCTATTGCAAACTGTCTAATACTTAGACAATTTTGTAACTCTAAATGCATAAATGAAATGCTAAATATATCTTGCCACAAATGAAAAAAATCAAGACATATTAATGATTGTATTTCCAACAATCTCCTCACTTGGAATCGATGGAAACATTTGGGGAAAATTGGCTAAGTCCCAAAATGATGTCATACATAACAAAACAAATAAAAGTAACTATACAAAATTACCTTCAAAAAATAACAATTTTATTCATGTTTTAATGGATTAATACATTCCTCATCACTCCTTACAATGATACATAAGTATACTCCCCCTTACATATAAAATACAATCATACAATTTTCCTTACATATAAATACCCCCCTTTGACATCAATGGAAAAAGTGTCATAAACTAGATATAAAAACTGTGTGGCTTACTGCTAATCAACTTGATATTCTAGAAAATAAATCTACATATATAAGTTATAGTCTTTCCACTTCCTTCTTCCATTTTTCCTTCATTGTATCAGAAATACTAACTATTGCACATAATGCATAGGATTCCACTTCAACTATTCTCAAGTCAGTATAAGAAAACTTATCATAGGAAGTCTTTGTTGCATGACATTCCTCCTGTTGCCTCTGCAAAATGTTGATCATAGGTGACAAAATTTCTTTAAGAGTAGAGAACCTCTTTACTACCTTTTCTTTATTAGACTCCAAACCTCTAATCACATTATGGATCTTCTCCACTTATGTTCCACAATCTTCAATATTTTCCTTAGGGAGGTGTATCTTTACATTGAGTGTGTCAAGATCACTCATCTGACTCTTATCTAATTCTCAAAATATGCTAGGTACTTGTATGAAAACATGCACTATCCATACAAAATCTTAACTTCGTCAATGTGTTTTCTTAACTCTTTGATGCATACATCAAGTGCCTTTAAACCATTCCTTACATTTCTGCACACTCTATTGAAAAGTGTTGCATCATGCTTTGCTTGTGCTTGCATTAAAGTTACCTTAGATAATGTTGTAAATTCCTCAATAAAGGTCTTCACCAATTCCTTAGCTTTTTACTGCAAGTCTGGATTAACTACAATTGTAGTAACTATTTTCTACATCTGCTCCAAGGCTTTAGTCAAAGTCTTCTCCAAAGATTTCACATATTTATTCTTCTCAAAAAAAATTCTCAATGAGCTCATCAATTCCTTCTAATCATCATCATTGTTAGATAATGGTGACAATACATTAACTCTTAATGATGGGATAACTGTTGACACTACAACAACTATGATTATTGGGGTTGCATAAGGTATGTCAGTCTCATGCTAAAACACTACCTTCCCAAGGTATCATTCCATATGTTTCAGATTAGGCAAGAATGTTGATTCTTGCATTACAATATTACACTTATACTTAAGGTCAAAAACTTCTTTTGTTTTCTTATTTATTGTCCTCTCTTTCTGTTTTTTTTTTTTTTTTTTTTTGTCTTCTTTTCTCTTTTCTTCTTGTTTCTTCCTCTCCTCAGCCTATTTCTTCTTTTCCTTTTCTTCTTCTTCACCTCAAAGCTTGAGTAGGTCATGAAAATGCAAACAATGGATGTCACATACTCTACAAAAGGGTTCTCTTTTGTATCCACTATTATATGTGTAATGTCCACTTGCATGGATTCAACACCCATAACTATGTGCAGTGATGAGGGTACCTATTGTGTCTCCCCAACTTCTTTCTCATAATTGGAAGGTGTACTCACTTGCACATATACTAGGCTCTCAAGTTTAGACTACACAATCTCCTTTGCTATTGTAGGTACTAAGGTCATGTATTTTACAATGGCCTCCTCTTTTTTCTTCGTTACATCTTTATAATTTCCTCCCATCAAAAGAATTTCTCTTCTTTTGTTCCTTAGCAAGGGTTCAATGCCCTTTAAAATTCTGTCCAAGTGCTCTTTAGAGTTTACTTCACATAATTTACTAAAGATTATCTCCCTCAACTTCTTGGTATCCTCCTCTGTCACTCTTTTCTTTCAATTCAATAACCTATTATATAGGTCCTCTAGAATCTTATTCTAAATGTTATCAAATATCTTATTCTGCAAAATCATATCCCTTAATAGGGAATTTTCTAGTTGCCTTCTTTCCATATTATTATACAAAGTATATTACTTATTTAGCTATACAAAATTATCTTCATTAATGATTTGCATGTTAAGGATTTCTACCTTTGGCTTCTATGCTTTCCTCCCTATTGGTGTCCAGCCTTCTTGTGTTACTTGCTCCACTAGTCTATCCTTGGCTTCATCCTTAGAATCACTAACTTGTAGAGTCATCCTTCTTTTTCCTGGTCCACTTGAGGTCTACTTAACCCTTTTCTTGGTGATGGTGTATGTTCTTGCTTCATCTTTACCAATCTCTCTGACTTTCTTTGTGTAATAGGTTATTCAACCTCTAGTTGCCTCCTAGGCCAATTACTTCATGTTCTTATGAGTTGCACTTGTGCAACTGCTACATATGGTACTTGCGCACTTGGTTTAGCAATAGTTACACCTACAAAAGGTGTTGCAACAACAATAGGTGTTGCTTCTATTACCTTAGATTTCCCACTTGCCTTCATTTCAAGTGCAATTCCTTTGACTTCATTGGATTCTTCTTGAGTCATATCTGACTCCTTAAAGATGGAGTTTATCACTTTCTCCACTTTCTTCTTGCTTTCTTTGATGTGAAGTTTAGAATAAACTTCTCTCACTTTCTCACCATAGGCACTCCATCTAGGGAACTCATTGTCTTTCTCTAACCGGAGTATGATCTATGCATACCCTCCAATGAATTCTATACTCATCTCATAACCAATCAGCTCAATAAATTTTACCCTTGGTTCAACTGCCTCCATGCATGTGTTATTTGTTTCCACCATGAAAAATAAATTATCTTTGTACTTCTCTACCATGGAAGGAGGTATTTTGTACCTCTATTTCATCTCAGTCTAGAAATTCTTCATCGTTCTATCACTATCACTATCTTTGATATTATCCAATTTAGCCCTATAACACTGAGTTACCATCTTCATTGTGCACTCATTCCCTTCCAAATTTTTTATCATTGGGAACTTCCTTGATGCATAGAAAAACAAATGTGTTAATAAGGACTCAAATATGAAGACTACATTCTTGGTCTTCTTTAGTTTTGAATTTTTTTCCAGTAACGTTGATTTGATTATCTCACATAAATTCACTTTCCTTCCCTTAACTTCTATTACATATGTGGCATGCAAGAATTCTGCTAGTACTGAGTTAATCCTTGAGACATGGTTGAACTTGTATCCTAAAATCTTACTTAATAACTTTACTCCTTGGTCCTAAATTATATGAACCTTCATGTGTCTTCCATCAAAGCTAGTATTTAGGTTTGTTTCAACCATCTTCCTTGCATTCTTTTCATTTCAAGGGTTGCATCCCTCATTTCTTAGTCCTATGACCTTATGAATTAGGTCCTTATCAAATATGACATGCACATTACCTAGCTAGAACATTTCATCATGAACTCTACTTAGAATGATTCAAGTCCAATCATGGTTGTCAAACTCAATATAGAATATATAGTTTACTAGATTCAACTCATTTAGGTGTGCATACATAGACTTCAAAGTTATGTCTTTATTACACATGACTCCTAAGTCCTTGTGTATATCCTCATCTCCTATACTCTCAATCTTGCAGTGGATATAACTTCTAATATCTTCTACTTGAAGCACATTTTGCAGGACTTGCAAAAATGTGCCTAATAGATCATCCACAAGAGAAATAAATGGATGTTTCTTGAATACACATCTTAGCCTTTTATTAACATCATAAATTGACTATCTAGCCATTGTATCTCTAACTGTATACTCTAAAATCTTAATTCAAACTCTGTAAAATACCTTAAAAGTCACATTTAGGGCTTCCACAACTTCATGCTTCAAGAACTTCTTTTCACACTTCAAGTCTCTATCAAATCACTCTTTAATTCACTCTAGATACTTCGCATGATCAAATGGTACTCACAATCTTGTTTTCCATCCTTAAATCACTTCAATTTGGACTCCACATTGAATGTGTATCCACCGCAAATTTAAAAACTATCTTTGTCTACTAGTAACCTTGTTTTTTGTCTCATAGCTTCCTGAGATCATTTGTTTTCTTGCACACTCGACCATAGCTTCCTTTCTATTACTTCTACCTTCTATTCACTGTGAAACTTCTCATTCACTCTCTAACATCAATTCTGACCAACTAATGCTCTATCTCTACTACAATTGCTCAATTTAGATAGGATGAGTCACAAAAAATTGCCGACTTCAATTTCTTATCAAATTTATTGAAATATTGTTCCTCCAAAACTGTATAAGAACTTTCTTGATCCTTAGCTTTCAAAAATTCTTCCTTGAATTCATCAACATGTTTCTTGATTGCTTCCTTCTAACTAGTATCATTGTTGTTATCATTCTTCCTATCATTTTTTTTATTGTTTCTTCTATGATTGTGATTCTTGTTGAAGTTCTTCTATCCATTCTGCAATATCTCATTGTGTGTCCAAAGTTATTACATAACTGACAACAGGTGCATTCCTTCTCTGATTAGTTCCATTCTAACTATCAAGTGGTATGAAATTCCTTACAATGTGTCCATAATTGTTACACTTGTAACATAAAAATTGTTTCTCTTTTCCATAAGATCTTTCTCCATCACTAGATATGCTCTGTAATCTTCTGCTTTTATTACCTGCAAGGTTAGTGTTTCTAAACATTCTACTATTTTCATTATTACCATCAAACGTAGGTTTCTTACAATCTACTTCTTTATGTCCATAACCATGATAATTATAACAATAGAAATTAGTAATATGTTTGAAAGACTTACCTATGCAATCTCTCTTCATATGACCAACTTCATTACATATGAAACATCTAACTTTGAACTCATGTCTCAATTCCTTGGGTGGTTCATCTTTCTTAGGTTTATCAACTTTCTTAGTTATCTTAGGTTCATCATGTTTCACTAAAAAATTAACTAATTCAATGTCTTTTGACACTTCAGTAGTTGTGCTTGATTTTCCTTTATTTAGATAAGATTCTTTAGGGGATTCAACAACTAGATATGGTCAATTCCCAATTTCAACTTTCTTGTTTTATTTCTCAACAATATGATATCCAAGTCTTGTCTTATCATAAGAAGGTCTCTGATGAAATATCTATTCATCAATCTTGTCACTACTTGTATAAAGTTTCTCTAGTTGTTGCTTAGCTTATGTCAATTCTCCTTTCACAATGGTATTGTACATTTCTAATTCTACATGCTCAATCTTAATAGAATCTAATTCAAATGTTACTTGACCTAACTAGGATCTAAGGTCTGCATTCTCAGATTCCAGATTAGGTTCATTCTTACTACCATCTTTGTTAAGACTCGACTTAAGTTCCACAATTTTCAACTCATGTTTCAAGATCTCATTTTCTTTCTTGATATTTCTTAATTCATTATTTTCATTAGTAAACACATTTGATTCCTTACCAAATTTTAGATCATCAATCTTGTCTTTCAGTTTTCCAATGTAAACTTTTGCATCTTCATACCTATCTTTTAGGTTATCTCTTTCCTTTGTAAGAAGATCAATTTGTTCAAGAGCTTCTTCAAGATTTTTCTTTAACTATTTCATATCCATAGGGATCTTACTTAAGTTGTTAAACTTCTTTAGAGTAATTGTGCTCTGATGCAAATTGTTAGAAATAGATAATACTAGGGGGGGGGGGGGGTAGTGAATCAGTATTCTACAAACTTTTTCTCACAACTAAATATTATTAATTACTTTATAAATTGCATATGAAAGTAAACCAACAATTTTGAATAGTAAATATAACCATACACATAGAGAACTTATAACACCATGATTTGTTAACTAGGGAAACCTTGGCCAAGGGAAAACCCTGGTGGGGATGATACCCACAAGATGATTCACTAGACAAAAGGATGATGTTAAGGATATTGATCCTATTAGGAGTCTAGCAAGTAAATATAGTGTCTCAAGTCTTTGTTAGAGGACTAGGCCTTGTTAGAAAACTCAACCCTGTTACAAGTTGGTAGATGAAATATAATGTATGCAACAAGAGCCCACTAGCCTAACATGCAATTATACAATAAAGTTATTCACAAGAATAGGTATACATACAATACTTTCTCACTACTGTAATTTGCACTTTCTCTAATCATACATCAGATCTTGCATCACATAAGGCTCATATATCTTTCAATTTGTCTGCACAATAGTTTTCATATCATATGTCATCACATCAACTTCCACATTATTTGTGCAAGATAAGATCTATATTTATACCTTGCAAATTAATAATTCTCTGCTCAATAAGCCTACATGTCTTCACATGCTTGATATAATATAAAGTAATTTATGGATTAATATCCAGAAAGTCAGATCATCATGACTTAGTAATTATTTTTTTACCAAAATAATTCCTTAAGTCATACAACTCAATTCTTTGCTATGCTTTGTTCTTCTCTATTAATTACCCACACTGGTATTTTGACTATAATTTGTGTCATATTGTTCATACACATCTGCACACTCAACCACATTATCATTACATTTTCATAAAGATATCCTCAACTACGCATAAGAAAATTCAAAGTGTGTCATCTGTGTACATCATATATGTCTCTGTGCTCTTGCAAACTATCTAACACTTAAAGAATCTTCTAACTCTAAATGCATAAATGAAAGTTGGATGTATGTTGTCATAAATGAAAACACTCAAGCCATCTTAGTGACCATATTGCCAACACAAGGTCTATCAGATGGATGTTAAATCATCTTTCTTGAATGGAGAACTTGAAGAAGAGGTATATATCGAGTAGCATGAAGGTTTTCCTCTAACAAAAGACAAATATATGGTATGTAGACTAAAAAATTATTTATATGGTGTCAAGCAAGCACCTAGAACTTGGTATGCATGGTTGGACAACTATTTGGCAAAACTTGGATTTACTAAAGGTAAGGTATATAGTAACTTGTATTTGAAAGAAATTGAAATTGGTTTGCTGATAATAGTAATATTTGTTGACGACATCATATTTTGAGGTAATGATGAAGAAAGTTATAATTTTTCTGAAGAGATGAAGAATGAATTTGAGGTGAGCATGATAGGAGAAATGAAGTTTTTCCTAGGATTACAAGTTGTGCAAAACAATTATGGTATTTTTATTTTACAAGCTAAGTACTTGATTTTTTTTTTGAAAAGGTTTGGATTGGAAAGTTGTAAACCTATTGGTACACCTATGATAACTGATCACAAGTTATATAGCAAATATGAGACACCTACAGTTGAGCAAAAGAAGTACAGATCTATGATTGAAGGTTTACAATATTCGACTCACACTAGACTAGATATAGAAAATGTAGTTGGGATTGCAGCTAGATTTCAAGCTAATCCTAAGGAGTACCATTATGCAATAGTAAAAAGGATATTCAAATATTTGAAAGAAACATCTAACTATAGAATTTGGTATGATAGATCATGTGATTTTGTTCTATATGTATATACATATGCAGAATGGGCAGGTAGTATGGATGATAGAAAGAGCACTAGTTGGAGCAATTTTCCTTAGAGGAATATTGGTTTCTTGGATGAGAAAGAAACATGATTGTATTTCACAAAGTATGGTTGAGGCAGAGTATGTTACAACAACAAACAATTATAATCAAGTGATGTGGATGAAATAGATGCTAAAGGATATCAGGATTGAATTTACTTAACCTATTATCATATACTATGTTAACACAAGTATAGTGATTATGTATAAGAATATTGTATTTCTTTCTAAGACTAAGCATATACCTATTAAGTATCATGTCTTGAGAGAGAAGGCAATAGGGAAAGAGGTTAGATTGTAATATGTGAGTACTAAAGATTAGATTATAGATATCTTTATGAAGCCCTTACCTAAAGATATATTTGAGTACTTGAGAGGTATGCTTGGGGTTATGCCCCTGCCTACTTCTAAGTAGATAATATAGAGATTGCATCAATCCAATGCTATAAAGCACTAATGTTAGACTAGAATGGATGATGATGCTTCTTGCATGAGGGAGTATCTGTGATGAGTTAAGTCATTGAGGACTTTTGGTATTTTTTCTTGAATAATGTCTTTGGACACTTGAGCTAGTTGAAGACTTGTAGTAGTAAATTGACATAATGAGGTCTTTGTCATTGATGTCAATGGGGGAGAATATACATGAAAACATCTCCAAAGTATGTATGGGGAGAAGAGTGCATGCAAGTCTCTACTTTATTAGGGAGATTTAGAAAGATTCATGTAAAGAAGAAGGAGGAATATCACTATGGGGAAGGTATGCAACATGAGGAATTTTGATGTATGGTGAGTTGTTTAGTGTGAACAACTATTGTCGATCCTAAAGAAGATGCAGAACATAGAAATATTCCAAAATATTTTAGATTTGGTTGATGAAGAGGATTTAGAGAGATGAGAAGAACAACAACAACAAAAGAGTACTATTTGGTATTCTTGGAACTTAGATGTTTTTCATCTATGTTGCCATCAATGCTAAAGGGGGAGATTGTTAACATGAATTTTGATGATACTAATTTGGGGGAGTAGCCTAAGGATTGGAGATTCTTGACATGTTGCATTTATGACTATGTTTTTCATTGATGTCAACATAGTAGTAAGTTAGTAAAGACTAATAGAGTAGCAAACAAAGATCTTAGTTGTACAAAAAAATATTTTGATTGTTTGGTGATGTGCATTCATGAACATGTTTAGTATAATTAATTGATGTGAAGGTTCAATGCATAGCATGTAAGTCAATGAAATATGCAATTTGTATGTGATTTACAGAGATCAACATAGAGACAAAGTAGTTGAGAAAACATTTTTGATGTTTGTATTATATCCTTTGACTGTGATATAATCTAGTGATGTGTGGTCAGCTTGTGATATAGGACACTCAACTGCTGACACCAAGAAGTGTGTAGGTCCTGAAGCCGAACATGTGAAGTTTTGTATATACTATGAGTTCACAATGCTATTGTAATTATAATTAATTAATTATATTGTTATAATTAATTGGGAAAGCCTCAAGGCTAACCAAAGGAATTATTTTGAAGATATGGTATAAAGGAAAAGATGTTTTCCTTGTTTGTAAATGTGTAGTGTTGAGTTCAAGTATTGGATTGAGTGTGGAGTGTGAAAAGGAACATAGTGTTTACTGAATGCGACTAAGTGATCCAATGGATTATTGGATGCAATTTTTTTGATTTGGTTACAAGATCAAAAGGAGTAGAATTTTGGTTGATAGGATAGAGAAAGAGGAAGGAAGTGTTATATTTCTATTATTTTGCAAGGAATAGTACATAAATCATTTGGATAGTGGGTTCATTGATCTTTGCCTTGAAGTTGTTTGGGCAGTGGGTCTAGTTGTCTTCCACAACTCCTAATAGGGTTGGCACAACTCCTATCAGGGTTGGAATCTCCTAACATGGATTCAAAGTCTCCTAACATGGACTAATATGTACTAAATGTTGTTATAGATTCCTAGAAGGGTCCATACTCTAGCAAGGAATATTTATATTAGTACATCATCCTGTGGGTACCATCCCCACCGAGGTTTCCCCTTTGATCAAGGGTTTCCCTAGTTAACATATCTAGTATTATTGTGCATGAGTATCTTGTTGTGGTTTCTAATTATATTTCTCATACGGTTAAAGTTTAATAAGGTTGATAATTGTGATATTAGTTAAATAATTGATTCACCCCCCACCCCCCCTCTCAATTACATTGGTGGACTATATATATTCCAACATATCTATTGCTAGGAGCTAAGTTCTCTTATAGTGTCACAATGGGTGCTTCAAGAGGCACTGCAACTCTTTGGAGTCTAGAAAAGGCTTTGGATAGAGAGATTTTTGTAAGCCCCCATTTTATGGTGGTGGGATTCACCTCCAAAACTTGTAACTAGAACATGTTTAACTTCTATGCCCCCAATACTCGTAATGGGTAGCTTTTTGTCTCAAAAGAGGGAAAAAAATTTCTAACCACATGAGGTAGGAGAAAATTTTGTGTATGGGGGAATTTAACTCCC